>ML779359.1:232188-258201 GCA_009831015.1 Picea engelmannii
CTCCAATTTCGTTGAACCCAGTTGTCTGTGGATCTGGAAGAGGGCCAGAGACCCATGAATTGGCCAATGAGCCCACGTTCAGAGAGAGATAGGGCGACTCTCATTGGTTGATCAGGAGGGAGATCGATTTCTGGGATGTCCTTTAGTTTCTTGACGAAGCTAGGAGCTTCTAATGTGGTCGACCGTTTGCTGCACACCTCTACCAGACGTCTGAAGGAGAAGGCTGGGGATGGAGGGGGCGGGGGCTCCCCTCCCTGACCTGCCATGGCGGCTCGCAAACCCTAACGCACCAGGTCGCGCGATAAGCGATTAACAAGTTCAAAAGGTGGTGAGCTTGGCTCAGAATGGTTAATTAGGCAGTGAGCAACGACCATGTTCGGGTTTGAACCCGAGACCTGACTGTCATTACATGACCGACCTTACCACTATGCCGCACCCACGACCTTTGAAGACGTGCCCTCGACCGAGGCCTCGGGCGCAAATTGCGTTCAAAAACTCGATGATTCACGGGATTCTGCAATTCACACTAAGTATCGCATTTCGCTACGTTCTTCATAAAAGGTGGTGAGCTTGGCTCAGAACGGTTAATTAGGTAGCGAGCAATGACCATGTTCGGGTTTGAACCCGAGACCTGACCGTCATTACATGACCAACCTTACCACTATGCCGCACCCACAACCTTTACCCTATCCTATTTTTAATGTAAGTACCCTACCCAATTTTTTTAGTCATATAGATAAATAAATATATTACTCCAGTCTTACAATCATCCGAGAAGGAATGGTGATAGAATGGTATTTTTCAGAAAAAAAAAATATTAATAAAAAAAAAATCAAGTAAAGTAGAGGGAATTTTTACCCAAAAACTTCACCTCTTTCTGTTAAATGATCTATCAGTAGGTGGCTAAACTTCATGGACATTGCTCATTTTTTTAATGTATATACTTCATCATTATCTCTTTCTAAATGGGCACAGATGTGATTTGTTGGAAACTTATGCTCTTAATTTGAATGAAAATACCCAAATCGCCTCCCATACGCATGTATGAGATATACCAGTCTAGTACAAGCACTTCCCTGGTACACAGGTAGTTATCCTCTGAGACTACTATTTTTTTGAGGAAAGGAATATATACTAGCACAATTAAATAATTGTAGTCAATGAAAGTTGATAGACGTATTTCATTTACAAACCTTAGTTAGGGTTTAGTCTAGAATTAGTCTTTATAAATTAAATATGTTTATCCTCAGTTGTTAACCACAATTATGTGGTTTTGCTAGTTAATTTCATATTATGTATGGATTAATATATTTAGTAAAAACAACTAATCGAGTTTGGATCCTGATGAATTCGACTGTGAATTACCTGTTGATACTCCCATCCCTAACCCTTCGAACAACTTTATGCCTTTGATCTCCCTGCCCATCCAGAACATAACACAGAACATAATGCAGTTGAACTAAGGTTAACACATTATCGTTTGTTGTCATGGTTATCCGTCAACCCAAGGTTCTCCCCCATTCGATAGAGTGAGACAATTCACCGTTACTAACCTATTGTAAATCAAATGTCACTTTTTGTTCTATATCCAATTCAAATTTTAAAAATTGTGTTGATGGTTTACATACTTCTTCGTTTTCATGGATATGTCCAGTGTAACCCTCTGGGTTTTGAGTTCATGACATAGCCTGGGAGAAAACCCCACAATCCCTCCTACACTGTATCTAAAACATGGACACAGTTTATTCCAAAAATGTGACGAACAAATTCTTAGAAAGTTCAACCTTGTTTGAATTTGTTTTAAGAATAAAGATTCATTACCAGGTAAAACCACTAAGATGCCCGTTCTGGATTTCAGGGTTGCTTTTTGTGCCCGAAATAGAGATAGATTTATGTTTCGCGATAATAACCTTCGGAAGGAACCCAACCAAATAGCGTGCAATGCTATACAGACTGGATATGGATATATTAGTGTGCAGATGGGGAGTACAAAAGATGAAGATATAAAAAATGAAAAATGGTAACTGTCATCTTACTGAAGATAGCTACGATTAATGATTGGTGAATATGCAATGTACGTACTCATGAATTTTCACTTAATTTTTGTATTGCGCCACGAGTTTCAAAAACGACTTAGATGGGAGATCCACGAGGCATTGAAGGCATTGAAGATGGAGAAATAGAAATAGAAATTTGGGTCAAACTGATTTTGTTTTGTTGTTTAAATTATATTTCTTAACATATAAATAGACTTAACATGTTGAAATATTTAATTCTAAGAAATATATCACATATCACAACATAGAAATTTTTCATTCGAGAAAACCATATGCGATGAGGAAAATACCTAAAAACTTAAAACCCTATGCTTAATGAATATATATGACACAAACATAAAAACTCAAATTCTCACATATCACAACATAGAACTTTTTCATTCGAGAAAACAGTATGCGATGAGAAAAATACCTAAAAACTTAAAATCCTATGCTTAATGAATATATATGGCACAAAAATAAAAACTCAAATTCTAAGACTTGTGGGTAAAATTAAGCACAAGAAAGTCGAGGCTAAATTCATTTAGAACCGCGAGTTCCGGTATGATATGAATAAAAATATCTATGAGTGATGCACATGCTATTTAAATCGACAGATAGACAAGGGCACAATTTAACATGCAAAAAGACAAGGACGCACATGCAATTTAAAATCCACCGATTTAATGGACAAAGGAATATAAAAGCATAGGCAGAAAACAAAAAAAAATGCAGAGAACATTTGTTTCTAACCTCTTTGTTGATGCTAATGTTGTTTCTCTAAGATTGTTTCCTCCTCTCCTCTATTCTCTCGCTTCAGTGTTCTCCTCTATAATACCTTGCTTGAATTGCAATCTAGATATACAACTACAGAAATGGCTAGTGTTTTCTTACGAACTTGGAAGAAACTCCCACACCTCCCACAAATTGAAAAGGAAACATCTTGGGAGTGGTAACAATCAAATAAAAACCGTCGGAGGGAATAAACTAAACACATGGCTGGAAATATAAATATCTTTTTATATTTTATTTATTAGTTGTTGTATTATTGGACATATGGCACTGATAGAATGCATCGTAAGCCAGGGAAACAACCACCGAAGGGTGTCAATAGGTCAGAACAGGTCGAAATAGATGGTAAGGAGGTGCTCCACGCAGCTAGTAAATGCGTTTAAGGTGAAGTGCCCCCCTAAATGTTGGTTTACGAGCATTTAGATCCACACATCCCACCAATCCTACATGTGGTAAATAAGGTGCGACCAAGCCTATATGTTGTAAATAAGTTGAAGCGTTCCACCGACTCACAAATTTCCACTTATCTCAGTAATAAATTTAAGGGGGCAAAAAAAAACATAAAATTAAAGTAATGTTCTTTTTTCTAATCACGTTAATCACCCTTTTAACGATGAACGTGATTTTTTTTTCATGCGGGAAAGTTAATGCTTCAAATAAGAGTCTTTGATTTTGTTTGTTTGACGATTAAGAATATTTAAATCATGTTAAATCGTGTCAATTAAATGTTGATATATTATTAAAATCCAACTAAATGTACCCACCTTCAATAGATGTATGCCTATAAGTGTAATAATGGTTCTACCCCTATAGGTGTAATAATGGCTCTACTCATAGAGTCTCTAAACAAAAGCGTCCTCTATCGAATTGAATACAAGCTATAATTTTCATCAGTTTCAAGTTTTTGATATTGTAGGATTGTCCCAGACCTAGAATATTGTAGGATCGTCCCAGACCTGGAATATTTAATCCTTGGTACCACCACAGTCTTAGGAGCCTCCTCTTGCTCCTCATATGACACTGAATCATACCCTGAAGGTTGTGCTCACAACATATACAACCTGTACACCAGATCATTGATCACCTGCAGTTCCACTGGGTCCACTCCCTCCCTATAGATAAATACATGTTCCCTCTTGAAAAATGTACAATATCCTACATCCTCCAAGGTTGAGACTGAGAGAAAGTTAACCCTCAACCCTGGAACAAAGAGAACTCCATCAAACTCCAGGAATCCTCCATACTCGAGTCGGAATCTAACCTTTCCAACTCCACGTACATATTGTGCCATAAAACCTTCATTTACCACCTGTCTCTGTGATAATTAGGAATATTCTCCAGATTCTCGTCATGTGGCAAGAGGCTCCACTATCCACAATCCATCTAATATCACCCCCAAATCCTTCGCTACTAACACTGGAAACTAGGGTAACCAAAGAAAATTCTCTATCAAACTTGGAAGTAAAGTCCTCCATGGATATTATAGTAGTTGTATCAGGCCCCTCTAGTTCCTTCTTCTTTTTCTTCCTCTCAGGACAATGAGAATCAAGGTTCCCCACCTGGTTACAATAGTGACATCTAACTTTACTCAAGTCCCTCCTGGAACTTCCTTTCTTCTTGCTCTTTGTAGAAAGAGAAACATTCTCATCAGATCCATATGTCTTATGTCCACTGCTCTGAGATACTTCTCAGATGTCCTCTTGAGTGAAATCATCTCATAGTCTACTCCAATCTAGAATATTCTCACGACCCACCACACACTTCACGAAGACTTCTCATTCTTTGGTGAAGCCTTTTAAGGCTATCCTCACCAACTATGAATCTGATATGACCTCTCCAACAGAAGCCAACTCATCTTTCATTTAAGATACTTGGGTAAGATAAGAAGAAACACTCTCCTCCTTACCCATCTTGGTATCATGCAACTTAGCCTTCAAGGCCATCTTCTAGTTTTCATTCTTCGCCTCAAATAAGTTTTTAAGTGCATCTCACATCTCTTTGGATGTCTTCTTTTCAACCAAGTGTGGGATAAGGTGTTCCTTCACCCCCATCCATAATAATCCTTTGAGATTTTTTCTCCTTGACCTCATGCAAATCCAAAGCAACATGATTTGTTGTGGGAACCACAACAACATAACTGGCATAGTTTCAAATCTTGTTCTCCTTGAGAACAACTCACATATGGACCTTCCACTGCAAATAGTTGGAAAATCCATTCAACTGATCCTCAAATATAATGCATGCATCCATATTCCCTATCACAGCTCAAGGAAAACAATAAAAAAATTTCCCCCTTTCAAAATTTCCCAAAAATATCATTGTTCATTGTCACTCAGAGACCAAGCTCTGATACAATGTAGAATTTTAATGAAAAAAATCAGCAAGTTAATATTTTTTCACACACTTAGCAACCTAGAGATAGTTGTCTTGGATGAAATTTGAAATGTCTAAAACCTACATTAATAAATTTCCATAAACAAAAACACACATTGCTAAGTAATTATGCAGCGGAAATAAACACAATGAACAACATTCAATCACCCATGAATAACTCATAAATTTAGGAAAAAGCGAGGGAAAACCCCAAGGTGGGGAAACCCAATGAGAGAGAGAGATATCTTATTATTCATCTTCAGGAAAATACATAGCAACAACAACATCACAATTTGTAGAAAGAGAATTCCACTTACAACACACTAAAAACAATCCCAAAAATTATGCCTCATAATTTGTGCCAAGTCCATACTATTGTACGACCCTCCCAAAAAAATATACCTTGAAATCCATGAACACAGTTAGTTGTATGAATTTTTCTATATGACCCAACAACAATAAGTAAAACCCTCAATACAACCTCGAAAACTGTGCCAAAATTGCCTCGGTTTTCCTGCCCTCTTTTCCTTGTTGTACGAACTATACTGATCTATACAGTACAACCTCCAACAATATAAAAATAACTCAGCACTAAAATAGAGATGTGCCCTTGGGATTTTTTCCCACATTCTCTTGGGAAATGTGCCCTCTTTGTTGTCCTAATTTTCCTTTCTCGAGCCTGCTCGAAAATTCTCTCTCAATATTCTTCTCTTATGTCTTGCACACTAACCAATGCATTATTTTATAAAAATGAAAATGACATTTTCCCTCCAAAGTGTCTTTTCACCTTCCCCAACCCTAAATCAAAAGGCCAATATCCAATCTTGCCTTTACAATATCAAGGTCCATGATTCATTCCCTCCAAAATAAATCACTTAAAATATTAAAGTACATTTCATTTTATTACATAAGTGCACTTTATGAAATAAAGTCACTTTAAAATAAGAAGGTACACTTTATTAAAAAGTCACTTTAATAAAAGAACCACTTTACAACTTTATAAAAACCCATTACAAATTTAAGTGCCTACTAGTGTCAACATAAGGTAACATCCACATTCAAGACAAAACATGCGGAGTACCTCCCGAGCTAAAAAACTAACAATGTATAGAAACAAATAATTTCAGATTTGTTCATGATAAATATTAATTATCCAGTCACTAAAAGGTCCCCAATAGTGTGGGATTATGTAGTTATGATAATTGTCTACACAATCTTATAATTTCATTTATTTATTTTGTTTTCATTTATTTATCTTCTACCAAATTTTATTTTCTTTATTAGTACATAATCTTATAATTTCATATTTTCATTTATTTAGTTTTTTTTTCATTTACCTATCTTCTACAAAAAAATATTTTCTTTATTAGTTGCTCTTAAAGGATTATAGTATTTTATTCATCCTTGATCATTCATTAGTTTTCCTTGACTATAAATAATTTTATTGTTATCCAATGTTATACATATGCTTAACAAAATTATTATTTTTTAAAAATATTTAAACCACTTTTATTCCACATCTGATTTTCCCACAATGTCTTTTGGCCAAGCTCTAACCAAATGAGGTTTTTCAATCATAGGTTATACCTAAGTTTTTATTTTTAATTATAGAACTGCACACAATGCAATTTTTTTTCAAACATAGATAACCTAAGTTTGGAGTTTTAATATTAGATAACTATGGAATGTATTCATTGAGGTCATTAAATTCATATGAGTGAAATAAATACACGTGAAGTGCAATTATTATTTCATAATATTTTTTAATAGTCTTGTAAGGAAATTTGCAAGAGAATTTACAATTATCACCATTCTTCTATGAAATTATTCTATGCAATGTTTCTCATCTATGATTATTCTCTCCCAACCTCCTTTTTCCATCTCCAAGTTTCTTATATCCTAATATATTTTAGGAGTTTCCTCCTATGTATGTGTACAAAAAAATCAATAATTAGAAAATCTACACAAAATAGACTAAGTCATGATGAATATTACTAAAATAGAATGCAACCAAAGTTAAATGAATATTGTATAAAACCAAAATAATGGAGTCAAATACCATCATATTTTAGAATATGATGAAATAATTGTATGGTCGTTATTGATATGCTTATGAATAAAGTTACATTATTAAATGTATTGAGTAATTATCCAATTGTGTTAAAGAGTTATAAAATTAATAACACTCTAATAAGTGGATGATTTACCTGATGTTATATTTCTATTTAAGGATAGAACCTCTTCACTATTTATTTTAATAATTGGTTGACTCTTTATTTAAGATAAATTTGTTTCCTTATATTATAACAAAAGGATATCATTATTTGTTAGTTTTAGTATAATTTTTATTGCTATTAAGAATATATTTTATGTAAATTTGATAAATAATACCACACCACTTCACCTACCACACTAGTTTTAGGATCATGGACTAATGCGATTTTAGTATTGGTATATGCCTCTTCAAGATGCAGATACAATGTATGCCATAATTCAAAATTATGCATGAATTCAAATCTATGCACCAAAAACTATTTGGCATGACATCCTAACTACAATGGCACTTGTTAAAATATTACTACAACTTCTATCTTACATTTTTTTTACATTTGTGTTGAAATGAATTATATATTTCCTTTTCTTTTACATTTTTGTTGAAATCAACTATACATTTCCTCTTTTTTTTCAAGTATAATTTTGGTTTTCACTCTTATAAGTGTAAGAGTAGACAAACGGTTATATCATCTCTCTCAAATCCCAGTGGCATATCAAGTTATACCCCAAAAAATATAATAAGAGGCCGTGGTCCTTTATTCAGGCATTCCACATAATAGCAATTTTGTAATTGAGATCTTACCCAATACTGTAATTCTTTATATATATATACTACTTATGTAATGTTTCACTTGTATTTTATTTTTTACTTTTTATTACCTGTTAATGTTATGTACACGACATCTCCCCCATACTTTGTTGTAGATGGCTCGTCGACACAATGATGTAGGAATTAGAGTGTTATTAGAATATAATAATTCACAATTGGAGGGGACTAGATAAACCAACAATATTTGCGATATGTAGAAACATGTACATGAGATACATATGAAATATAACCTCTATCTTATCTCATTTTAGGAAACCACAATGTAGGATAAGTTGGATAGTTTGGATGAGATGAAAAAAAAAACATTAGAGTAGAATGAAACATTGAAGAGTGGGAGGATTTTTAAAAGTGATTGAAGAAACTTTCACCTTACATTTATGAGGTGTGTATAGATATTGTGAAAACATCCCCCCCACCACCACCAATCCAATCAAGTCCACAACATGTGCAACTAGCATTTTCATTCTTCAACCTTAGTATTTCATTGAATCAATCATCTCTAACAACTAAGACTAACAGTCTGTAGATGGAATATCCATAGGAACATATGTCCTACACTTTTGAAAACTTTTTTACTCACATCTCCTCAATTCTTCAATATAAAGGATTCTTTAAGGTTGGGGGAGACATTGTAAAGGAATGCTCAACTAAAATTTAATAGACTGAGTGAACTAAAAGTATAGTTGACTAAAGTTTTCTGGTTGGTTGACTATCCAAAGGTAGTTATGATAGTTGAATATACTTTCTTGATTGCAATGTATTAAATTATGGAAACATGAGATGTATGTTGTTGATGACTGATTGAACACATAGTAATAAAGACTACCTATTGTTGGTACCATAGTTACTCTCTCTCTCTTTCCCCTCCTTCTATGTATGCATGCTTGTATATTACTTTTTTTTATAGTATATGGTTGTCTACATGTAACTATGGATAGTTTAATCCCTTAGATTACAACAAATGTGAACATATCTTTATATCCCAAACCTATTGAATACTATCCCAGGGATTAATTCTTAGACCATATTAAATATGTTTCTTCATCTTTCAATATAACATGAATCTTATATAGAAAACCACATGATTATTCTGTACAGATTCACTTCCCCCTACAAACCCAATGATATTACATTTATATATCCTTGATGTTGTAAAGTGGGTGATGCCTAATAAACCATCGAGTGTAATGTATGTATTCTTGTATCATGCATTATCTTTATCATCTCCTTAGGACATATAAGAATATGTTTTCACCCAAACCATGGATCAACCCTAATCCTTACTCCTTCTCCATTTTCTATTTTGTATTCTAATTGATTCTTAATCGAAGAAAAATATTGTCTAATTTATTCCCTGGGTTACTAACCCAATCCTACAATGATCAAGGCCCAACATATTAATCTACTATGGTTTGATTCCATAATCCCTTACCTTTTAGAATTCTCTATAAGTTTTTAGCTTCCAAGGGTTTCCCAAAGAATCAAGTACTTTTCAAGAACAGTCCTGCTCGTCCTTTGGGTTTCACTATATTTGTTCATTTCACTAAACAAGTTCCTTCAATTTCCATTTTTCCCAACCAGTTAAACCTAAAATAAAATTTCCTTTCTTGTTCAAGAACTCATCTTTTAATGAAAGCTAAAACATTCCAAAATAATAAAATATATTCCAACACTCATTTTTCTATATTTTAATAAAAGCTAAAGCGTTCCCAAATAATAAGATATATTCCAACACTCACTTTTCCAAATTCAATGTTCCACTAGTTTACAACCACTTACTACACCAATGATTTATTATAGCCTCAATTTTATTTAAAAACTAGGCTCAATTTTTATTCCCATATCCATTTTGATTTAGGAACATGACCTAACATTTGAATCCTTTTTGAAAGTTTATATTCTTGAAATAAAAAAAAAATGAATAAACTAATCTTCAACTCAAAGTTCCAACTGATCGAATGAAATTCCATATTTTTAGATGTTTGTTGAGTCCATGCCTTTTACCACACTATATAAATATTTATAAAATATCATGTAGATTCCTTTGTCGTGTTAGTGATCCATTGTGAAATAGTAACACATGATCTACAAATAAAAGGTTGGTTAAGGATAATTCCTACCACACTTCACTTTAAGACAACTCCCACCTTTGATTCCAAAATTATCATGCTAAAAATTTAACGTGTATTAAAAACAACAAACGAGACATGGGACATCCTTATATTAATCCTCGATAAAGGAGATATGGAAAATACTTATATTAATCCCCTTGAATGGGTGAAGAACATGGATACTAAACTATTTATTAAAATTTCAAAAGAAACATAGTCTATGCATCCCATGATCCACTCTACTATTGATATATTGAAACCCATATGTATATGAGATCAATTTAATGGGTAAAATCATGAAATTGGGAAACACTTTTGTGACAATCGGGTCTCCAAAATTCCTAGCGACAATTTTTCGGCCAAAAAAATGTTGCTAGGATTTTTTTCGGTCTAAAATTTGCACGTCAAATTTAATGGTCCCCTCGAAATCCATGTACAATGTTTTTTGGATGAATTTTTTTCCCGTGGTAAGAATATTCCATCCGAAAGACTTTTCGGTCGAAACGTTTATTTTTAACGAATTCCATTAAGGCTAGGTTTCGGCCGAAAAAATATTTTGGCCGAAAACCTAAAAATGGGTTTGTTTGTAGGAAATTGCAAATTCTCTCCATCTTACATCATATTTGGAGGTAGCAGACTCCTAAAAATACTCAGAATTTAGGTTTAGAATTGATACGAACATTTTTAAAATTGAATCTAGTTTCATTGTGTATAGTTTGTTTTCATTTTCATTATTTTTATCTAATTTTATTTAATTTTATAAAAAAATCACTGCATAATATTTTTAGGTGAGATTATGATTCGTTGAAATGAAAAATCCATATCTCTAAAAATGCACAGTGTAAAATTATGGAAAATTTGTATTCATAAACTTTAAATCTGTAACTTTTTCAAATTGATCAACTTCAAAAAGTTCTAGAAATTATAATATTCATGTGTTAGATTCAAAACTATAGTCATCACAAAATAGAGTCTCTGTAGATTGTTGCAGTATATGTCATTTGTCAAAAACAAAAGTTTAATAATGGATACATTGTTTTGGTAAAAAGTAACTCAATATCTTTCCCTTCATTTTTAACGAGCATATTGTCAAACAATTTCCAAATTGACATATCAAACCTCAATAAACAAAAATTGAAAAACAATGATTAGAAAGCTAGCAAAATTCTTCACAAGTTTTGTTTTTACAACAAAGTAAAATTCTAAATAAAAAATAATAATTTTGTTTATTGGAAGTTGAAGAAGCTGTTAAAATTAAAAAAAAAATTTGTCATAAAACAAACAAAAGTTTTACCCATCTTCATGATTTTACCCTAATATATGTTCATCTTGTGCTACCCTATGCTTTTGATAGATCTAGTTACATGACCATTACTTGGACATTTTTTTTCTAATAGATTGAAATACTTTTTCAACCATGCCAATAGAATACATATTGTTTCTATGAGATAACTTCTCAAGAAAAAAATTATCCTTATTTTGGTAATATTTTCAATTATTTTGTATATGCAGTTGCATAATGAAGTGAGCCATAAAAAAACAAAAATTTATGGCTCATTCTTCTTGGGCATACATGATATAAATGTTGAGTTGAAAACCCCTATCATTTTTCCCATTCTTCTCCCCTCGCTAATAACCCTTTATGTAAGTCCTTCTTTGGTAGGTCATAAACCTCAATGAATAATTCTACTAGCAATCCATCTAGCCCAAAGGTATTATCTCTTTCAGAGGAGGTTAAGAAAAATTTTAACTCCTCCTTTCATATTTCTACCATTAACATTTGACAATCTTTCTTTCTCATAATACATGGAAACTGAGTTGTAACTTCCTAATTTATACTATATTGGTCCTTGCTAGCTTTGTATAAATGGATTGGAAATGGGACACCCACAAATCTATAATCTCATTAAATTTACTAATTTGTTCTTATTTTAGCTACTCCATTTCCCATAATATATTAATTCTCCTTTTCTGCATGGGAAATTTATATAAACAAAACTTAGTATATTCACCCCTCTTCAAAGCACAAGGCTAGGTAAACAATAGGGCTCAAATGTGTTACAAACATATACTCATTAAGAGCTCAACATGTCACTTGTGCGAATAGAACTTGGGTGGAAAAGATAAAAATTATCCTCTCAACCACCTAGGCTACACCTAATTGGTTTAATCCCCCCTTAATTACATCTATAGCTAAAAATTCCTAGTTGTTCAAAATGTTTCCTATGAACCATATCATTTTTTGATCCACGTCTATTGTTTCTTGAATAAGGATCACATATAACTTATGCACCACTACTATCTTTGCTAGACAAAGAATTTTTGAGGGATCTCCCACCCCTCTAGAATTGAGGGATTTAATGATAATTGGGGAACTTTGGTAGACAATTTTCCTACTCTAAGGACCCCTTTAGGACAATTTTTATTTCCTTGTTTAGTTTCCTTCAAAGGTATTTATTAGGAATGATAGAGGTAGGTTTTTCCTCCTATAATTGTCATGTACAAGTCACTTAAAGGGTCCATTCTCAAACCCCCTTCTATACCCTCCTCTTCCCTGGCCTTGTCTCCCTTTCTTAACCTCAAATGGTATTTTGAGTTGGCCTTAGATCTACCCGAATCATATAGGGCCAATTTTAATGGAAAACTTTCAAGGATTGTAGATACTTATTGTTAGTCCTTAAATCTGTTCATGATTATTTACCTACTAATTGCCCCTGTCCTACCTCATCCTAGTATTAATTTTTCTCTCTAATTATTTTCTTTTTGTACCTTGTGGTTTGCTTTATTGTTTTCTTGAGCATTTGTATTATGATTTAGTGAGTTAACGTTTGAAATAATACTATTAGAATGTTTTCCATCATGATATATAGTCCTTTTCTTGTTTAAAGTTGAAAATTTGAATAAAAGGAAGACGCTACAAGAATATTGTTATTCTTGCAACATCTGAAATTAGAATTATTTTAAATGTTTTTAATCTCAAAAAAGCATGGAAGCAGTTATGAGATCATGCAGGAGATCCAACAATGACAAACCATTATGATTACATCATATTTCTAATCTGGGTGAAAATCTAATGAGCTCAAGATTGTACCTGTCAGCATATGTGTCGAAATTTGGTTATGAAGTTATGATTTCAATCATGCAAAGTGTCAGTTAAGTTTTTGCATGGATTTTAAATATACGTCAAATATCGACTACACTCTTCATTCAAAGAAACTCTCATTTATTGAAAACCCTATTCAGTTCAAACCCTTGCATAGAGGTTGTGAAACAAAGTAATGGCACCAAAGAAAGGCGACCAAGTTAGAAAATTGAAACCAAAAATAGTAAGATCGGCACAAGTTTTCCCCAAAATCATGCAGAAGTTTAATAATGCAAGATGGTTTGATTTTTTTTGTACATTCCAAGGATACCATGATGAGATTTCTATGCTTTTCACAAATAATTTCGATGGATTTGAGATAGTGGTGGGTAATGTGTTGATCCACATCACATAATATTCAATTGGAGCTGCTTGTAGACAGTCTGTGTATGGAGAAAGGTGGTGTAAAAAAGACTAGGTATTGCAAAAGGAAATGTAGGTCACATCAAGGAACTGGTTCCCTTGTTTCAAGGAATGAATCTAAGAATTTTGACATAATCTAAACAAGAAGGATGGCTAAACAAAGAGTAGAGAAGCTAAAAGAAGTCAAGTTGGAAATTGAAGTAGAAGATCATGTTGAACCTGCAAAAAGATCAAATAAGCAATTGATAGTGCTAGAAACAAAAAAAAAATTAATTTAAACAAATTAAGAACCGATATATATCTTAGAAACATATGAGTTGCTAGACATGCACGAAATACAAATTTCAAAGAATGTTGCAGAAGAGGAAATTGTTGGAGGATCATCTTCAAAAGGTTAATGATATGAATTTAGAGAAATGAATCCAAATTTATCCATTGATCTAAATAAGTGTAAAATGTGTAAAGCTCTTAAAAGTGTAAAAAAAAGCAGGGAAAAAATCAATATATGCATTACTTTGTTTTTTTCCATGTTTTAGTCTTTATCGTCAAGTGCAATTTATGAAAATATGGAGGTGAATTGTTTGAAACAAAAAGAGGTTTTTGTTGGGAATGGGCCCCTTCACAAAAAATTCTCTCATTTTTTACAAAACTATCATGGTTTGGAATATTGGAATGAATCTTTACAACCCATTTTTTCAAATTTAAACAATAAATGATTTCATGTTTTAGTCACTAACTTTGGGTGCAGTTTCAATGAATCCAGAGATGAATTTTTGGAAAACAAAAGAGGTTTTTGTTGGGAATGGGACCATTCACAAAAACCTCTCTCATTTTTTTATGCACTATCATGGTTTGAGAGATACGAAGATATATTTGGACCTTATTTTTCAAGAATTTGCTAGATTTGTTTTCCTAAAATAACTCATAGACAATAGTTGATGAGCCACCTCATCAATTCAACTTGGAGATTAGATCGGATATCCTCCTTTATTATTTCAAACAGAAAACTAAATATGGATGAGGAGGTTTTCATATCCATTTATTTTGGATCTTGATAATTATGTACTCTTTCTATATAAACTCTATAGAAGGAGAAGTTAAGGGGAATGATTTGGTTGGGAACCATTGGCCATTTTTGAGCAGATATTGTAAGACAAATAAATATTTCATTTTGATACTAAATGGAAAAGGCTATTTGATGGTTAGATTTTTTTTCTTGTCCATATTGTTAAATTTGATAGCATCGACAATCATTCTCCAATGAGAGGCCATATGGGCCACCCTGAGGCTAGCTAAGGAGATTTTCATAATCAACCAGTCTTGTGAGGTATTGACAAAATCTAGGGGGAACGAACAACCTCTGTGAGTGAAACCAAAAGTCAGGACGAATGAGATGTTATATGAGTCTAATGAAAAAGTCAAGGGGAATGTACAACCTCTGTGAGCATAGACAATCTAGTGCAAAAGTCAGGGGGAACGTACAACCTCTGTGAGCTTAGACAGACTAGTGCAAAATTAAGGGGGAACATATAACCTCTATGAGCCTAGTCAAACCTTGTGAGCCATGAGAAAAAGTCAAGGTATCTAGGAAAAGTCAAGGTATCTAGCAAAAGTTAGGTTGAATGTAAAATTCCTATGAGCTAGAAACAATTGATATTCCTAATATTGTAAATGATGTAATTGTATTGATCTAGTGCGTTGGCACGTGTAAACATTATCCACCATGAACAGAATTTTTAATTGCCTTGTCAAGAGTTGTAACTAAAGTCTCGAGTCTAGTTCTATGTTAGAACTAAAGTGTAATGTTGAGTTGTAACTAAAGTCTTGATTCTAGTTCAATTTTAGAACTAAAGTGTAATGTTGAGTTGCAACTAAAGTCTTGAGTTTAGTTCTATTTTTAGTAATGTTGAGTTGCAACTAAAGTCTTGATTCTAGAACTAAAGTGTAATGTTGAGTTGCAACTAAAGTCTTGAGTCTAGTTCTATCTTAGAACTAAAGTGTATTGTTGAGTTGCAACTAAAGTCTTAAGTCTAGTTCTATGTTTGAATTGAAGCATGTCAGTCTCAAGTCTAGTTCTAAGTTTGAGCTAAAGTGTAACGCTGAGTTGTAACCAATCTCAAGTCTAGTTCTAAGTTCAAACTAAAGTATGAAGCTGAGTTATGACTAATGCATTCAATCATGTTACTATTTCGAGCTTCTCCTCTTCCCCTCTTTAGCCTATATAAGAAGAGGTTGAATCCTCTCTTCAACACAGTTTTGCAATATAGTTTTGCAACACAATTTTGAAACAGAGTTTTCATATGCAGGTTGAAGGTGAAGTAATAGAGGAGAACATCAATGATAAAGAGGAAGCATATCAAAGTTGTATTTCAACAAGGTCTTGTAAGTCTTTGTCAAGTCAGAGTCATCTTGGCAAGCTCTTTGAGAGAAGTACATTCATGGTGGATATTTGTAAGAGATCTTACATTATTAATGCAATAAAGGGATATTGTTTGAAATTGTTAAAGTGTATTAAGATGGAATCAAAGTATTGAAGACAATAAAATAATTAATCTGCATAAGAAATCAAGCTCATAATTTAACATGGTATTAGATCTTAGGGTGTGTTCAATGTGTTGAAGTACAGTAGTGGGTACACATAGATCCAAGAGAGCTTGATTAAGTTTCGAGTGTGAGGACCATGGTATCCTCCATTTCATTCAGGGCCAAAGATAGTCTCGAAGGAGATACCAACTTTAATGTGTGGAAGCTCTGTATAACAAATATCTTGCAAAAGCATGATCTTGAGCAGTATGTGACCACAGTGGTGGAGGAACCAATGAATAATGCAGGAAGAACGACCTTTAGTAAGAGTTAAGAAAATTCCAAGAGAATCATCTTTGACTCAGTCAAAGACAATATAATGTCTGCAATGACTTTGTTGATGACTTCCAAGGACTTTATGGATACCTTGGTGAATCTGTATGAGAAACAGGCTCCAAGTCAAAAGAGGACACTTAAGCACAAGCTTAAGTATTTGAAGCTAGAGAAACGTGAATCAATGGCATCTTTCTGTTCCAGGATAGCTCAAATCAGAGATCAAGTTCTGGTCACAGGGGTGACAGTGGACAATGATGATTTAGTGCAGGCCATTTTTTACGGTCTTCCTTCTTCATGGGAGACCTTCTTATCCAGTGTAAGTGGAAGAGAGATTCAACCCAGGTTTGAGAGGTTCTAGCATCATTGCCTCCAGGAGGAGAGTCGTACAACTACCAGGAGTGAGCCAATGAAATAAGAGCAATCAACTTTAGCATCAAGATTCAATGGAAAGAAGAAAGGCACTTTCCAAAAATTCTCTCAGTGGAAGCCAAACACCAAAGGTAACTTCAAAGGAAAGAATATTGATACATCTAAGATTAAATGCTTTATTTGTAATAAGTTGGGTCATTTTGCTAAATATTTTTGGTTTAGAAAGAAATATCCTAAGAAAGAGAAACATCGTGCCTCAACTGCTAAGGATGATGAATCCAAAAGAAATCTGAAAAGTCATTCTAATGAGAAAGAAAATAGGAAAGAATATTATTTTTTTTCTGCTTTATCCAATTCACTTTCTACAAGGCCGAAAACTTGGTTAGTAGACAGTGGTGCATCAAATCACATGATAGGGTACCAGGAGATCCTCTCAGATTTCGAGACAAAATCTTTTGCAGAGCAGGTCAAGCTTGGGGATGAAAAATGTTACAAGATAGAGGGAGTAGGGTCTATCTCCTTCAGATTGGAATATGGGGCTAGACTTCATGTTGATGAAGTATTATATGTTCTAGGGCTCATAAAGAATCTACTATTAGTTTCAACCCTTGAGGACAAGGGATATTGTGTGATCTTCAAGGACGGGAAGACACTATTATGGGGCTAAAGGTAGCCACTTAAGTACAGTAGAACCCATTGGAACTCAGAGTAGAGTATTGTATGTCGTGTCAGGATAGTTAATTCAAGCATCATGATGTGACTAGCTCTAGCGAGTTGTGGCACATAAGACTTGGAAATATTCATTACAAACCTCTTCCAGATCTACAGAACATGGTATGTGGCATGCCCTTTATTTCTCTCAGTAAAAATGAAATTTGTAAGGGATGCATGCTAGGTAAAAATATAAAGAAATCATTTCCTAGTAGTGAAAACAAAGCTCAGGGCATCTTAGATCTGGTTCATTCTGATGTATGTGGTCCCATGTCATCTCCCTCACTCAATGGTTGTTTGTATTATGTCATTTTTATTGATGATTACTCAAGAAATTGTTGGATATATTTTCTTAAAGCTAAAAGTGACACATTTGATAAATTCAAAGAATATAAAGCCTTTATTGAAAAGAAGATAGGGAAACACATCAGAATCCTTAGAACAGACAATGGATGAGAGTTTGAATCTCTTTAGTTTGAGGATTTCTACAAGTCAACAGGAATCAAGAGACAGTTGACCATGCCATATAACCCTCAAAAAAATGGGGTTGTTGAGAGGAAAAACAAGACTATTTGTGAGCCAGCGAAAGCAATGATGTTTGACCAGGATCTACCAAATTCTTTGTGAGAAGAAGCTACCTCCAATACTATGTATATTCATAACAGGTGTCCACATGCTATTTTGAAGGAAAATACTCCTAAAGAATTCTTCTCAGGGATCAAACCTGAAGTAGGGAATCTAAGGATATTTGGATTTCCTCTGTATATTCATGTCCCTAAGGAATTGAGGAAAAATATGGAACCCTCGGGAAAGAAAGGGATTTTTGTGGGGTAAAGTGACAACTCCAAAGATTACAAGATTTATGTATCAGGTCAGAGGCAATTATAGGTAAGCAAAGATGTGACTTTCCATGAGGAAGTCGCATTTAATAAATCCAGAGAGCTTCAGCAGGGTTAAGAAGCAGTTCAACCAACTTCACCCTCTTCTGAAAATGAAGAGTCAGATGATCAGAGGGAGGAACCTAGTGAAGGGACAAGTAATTAGCCCCTAGAACCCACTGAAGTGTTAGAAATAACTCTTGCAGAACCTCCAGTCAAAAGGAAGAGAGGGTGGCTTAAATAAATAGTTCAGGAAGCAGAAAGGATAGTTGCTCCCAAAGGAACTTTCAGGGAAAGGAAGAGACCTCATAGGTTTGGAGGCTATGTTGCATTGATGAGCAGCATTAGTGATGTCGAACCTTCTTCATTTGAAGAAGCAGATAAATTACAAGTATGTAAGGATGCCATTCTTGAGGAATATAGATCTATTATAAAGAACAATGTTTGGGACATTGTGCCAAGGCCAAAAGACAAGTCAATGGTCTCTTCCAAATGGATCTATAAGATCAAACATCCAGCTGATGGAAGTGTGGAAAGTTCAAAGCAAGATTTGTAGCCAGAGGCTTCACTCAGAAAGAAGGAATCGACTACGAAGAGACTTTTGCTCCTGTAGCCAGGTATACCTCCATTCGAGCTATTATTTCTTTATCTTATGTACTTGGTTGGAAACTACATCAAATGGATGTAAAAACAACATTCTTGAATGGAAAGATTGAACATGAGGTCTTTGTGGAACAACTAGATGGTTTCATACTGCATAACAAAGGCACTCATGTATGCAAGCTAAGAAAGGCCTTGTATGGTCTTAAGCAGGCTCCCAGAGTTTGGTATGACAGGATTGATGGCTTTCTTAAAAGCCTGGGCTTTCAGAAAAGTGATGTTGATGAAAACCTATACTTCAAGGTAAGAGGTAACCAACCTGTTATACTAATCATGTATGTTGATGATCTCTTTCTAATAGGAAATGAAGGGCTAATAGCTTGGTGTAAGAGGTAGTTAGCCTCAGAATTCAAGATGAAAGAATTAGGCTTGATGCATTACTTCCTAGGATTGGAAGTGTGGCAAAGACAGGGTGAGATATTTCTGGCACAAGGAAAATACACAGTGGATGTACTAAAGAGGTTTTGTATGATGGATTGCAAATCCATGTCTACTCCAATGCTTACCAACCTGAAGAAGTTGCATGATTCTGATATAGGTTTAGATTTGGTGGATCCCACCATGTATAGGAATCTGATTGGATCATTGATGTACATGATCCACACTAGGCCAGATATATGTTATGTGGTGATTGCAATGAGTCAGTTCATGACTAAACCAAGACATAGACACTAGGTGGCAGCAAAGCACATCTTGAGATATATCAGAGGGACCATTACTTATGGTCTGAGATATACATCGAGTGGTGGTTTATTTCTACATGGGTATGCAGATGTTGAATGGGAAGGAAAACCAGTGGATCAGAAGAGTACTTCCATATATTGCTTCAGTGTAGGATCCGCTATGATCTCTTCGTCAAGACGAAAGCAGGGATCCATTGCACAAAGTACATCATAGGTTGAGTACATTATAGAAAGTGATGCTAGAAAGGAAGTAGTATGGCTCATAAAATTGGTTTCTTGGTTGTTTGATGACAAGATCGAGATGACGGTGGTTCACTGTGATAATCAAAGTTCCATAAAATTGACAGAGAACCTAGTATTTCATGACAGGTCAAAACATATTGACATGAGGTACCACTACATCCCAGACTTGGTCCAGAGAAAAACTGTAAAGTTACAGTACATAGCCACAAGTGAGAAGGTAGCTGATATCCCGACCAAGCCTTAGAGCTCGAGACAATTTGTGCAGCTGGGAGGAAAGATTGGTGTGGTTGAGAATGACTCCCTCACTAATAGGGAGTGTTAAATTTGGCAGCATCGACAGTCATTCTCCAATGAGAGGCCATATGGGCCACCCTGAGGCTAGCCAGGGAGATTTGGAGAATCAACCAGTCTTGTGAGGTATTGACAAAATCCAGGGGGAACGCACAACCTCTGTGAGTCAAACCAAAAGTCAGGACGAACAAGATTCTATGTGAGTCTAATGCAAAAGTCAGGGGGAATGTAGAACCTCTGTGATCATAGACAGTCTAGTGAAAATGTCAGGGGGAACGTACAACCTCTGTTAGCATAGATAGACTAGTGCAAAAGTTAGGGGGAACATACAACCTCTGTAAGCCTAGTCAAACCTTGTGAGCCATGAGAAAAATTCAAGGTATCTAGCAACAAAAGTTAGGTTGAATGTAAAATTCCTATGAGCTAGAAACAAATGATATTCCTAATATTGCAAATGATGTAATTGTATTGATCTAGTGCGTTGGGACATGTAAACATTATCCACCATGAAGATAATTCTGAATTGCCTTGTCAAGAGTTGTTACTAAAGTCTTGAGTCTAGTTCTATGTTAGAACTAAAGTGTAATGTTGAGTTATAACTAAGGTCTTGAGTCTAGTTCTACGTTAGAACTAAAGTGTAATGCTGAGTTGCAACTAAAGTCTTGAGTCTAGTTCTATTTTTAGTAATGTTGAGTTGCAACTAAAGTCTTCAGTCTAGAACTAAAGTGTAATGTTGAGTTGCAACTAAAGTCTTGAGTCTAGTTCTATCTTAGAACTAAAGTGTAATGTTGAGTTGCAACTAAAGTCTTAAGTCTAGTTTTAAGTTCGAACTAAAGCATGTCAGTCTCAAGTCTAGTTCTAAGTTCGAACTAAAGTGTAATGCTAAGTTGTAACCAATCTCAAGTCTAGTTCTAAGTTCAAACTAAAGTATGAAGTTGAGTTATGACTAATGCATGCAATTAGGATACTATTTTGAGCTTCTCCTCTTCCCCTCTTCAGCCTATATAAGAAGAGTTTGAATCCTCTCTTCAACAAAATTTTGCAATACAATTTTGCAACACAATTTTGAAACAGAGTTTCCATACGCAGGTTGAGGGTGAAGTAATAGAGGAGCACATCAGTGATAAAGAGGCAGCATATCAAAGGTGTATTTTAGCAAGGTCTTGTAAGTCTTTGTTAGGTCAGAGTCATCTTGGCAAGCTCTTTGAGAGAATTACATTCATGGTGGATATTTGTAAGAGATCTTACATTATTAATGCAATAAAGGAATATTGTTTGTTGGGGTTTTTCTCCCTGTACAGGGTTTCCCCAGGGTATATGTGTTGTTGATATGGATGTTTACTTATCTACATAATTATTGCTATTCGGTTATGATTTGAAATTGTTGAAGTGTATTAAGCTGGAATCAAAGTACTAAAGAAAATAAAAGAATTAATCCACATAAGAAATCAAGCTCATAATTTAACACATATTTCTATATTTTTCTTACTTGAATACATGTTAATATGTTGCAAATCATATGATGTGTCTTGGTTGTGAGTAAGCAAGTGAAGACTTTATTGTTTCTTGTTCATAATTAGTTTTTTTTTAAAGTACTTTCCTATTGCTTCTTAAATGATATTTATGATCAAGAGTTTCATATGTAAGTAGACAAATTAAAAACTTACATACTTCTTTATCTTTCATATTATTTTTACCATCTGATTATTGGATTGACTACCATTTACTAAGTCTATGAGATGTGATTTGTTCTTATCTATTTGAGATTGATACTTTGCATTGTCTTTGACCCAACCTTCAAACCATTTCAAAAACCTCATTATAAATCTTATTCACAAAACCATTGCAATAACTTGATGATTCCCTAGCTTTCCCTCTCACAATCAAGTGCAACTTTAGGGACTAACACTTACCATTTTGACTCTCCTTCTATGAACGATATAGGTATGTTTTCTTTCGATATATGGTTTTTAGGGATTCTCAATCCCCCCCTTTAAAAACTTGGCACTCTCATTTCTACTTAGATTCCCTACATATTTTCTTCCTGACTCTAATGGAGTACACTACCACTCTCTATTCTAAAAATCAAAATATACATATAATTTAAAGGAACGAAGGTTTTTGGTAGTTGAGGCATTGAATCACCACTAATATCCACACTTGATGGATTGTTAATCGTCCTTGGTGTCTCTTTTGAGCTTTGTGGACCATTCATATTTTATTGTGTCATTTTGGTTTACATTGATGCTTCCTGCATTCGACTACTACTAACCCTTTTTGAGATTCAAATGTTACCAGATCCATGCATCCATCAAAATTCACCACTTTTGTGTTTGGACTATTGAGATCCTGAACTAGGTAAAAAATATTATTTTCTTTCTCATTGTGATGTCATTCCTTTCTTTGAATCTACTTTGGAAATTGGGTTGTCCTTCTATTGCAAGACTTTTAGAAAGTGTGGTTGTGCATAGTTCCTTAGAATATTCCTATAAATATGTTACCATACAAACTCATATGGGGATTTTGTCATAAATAATAGTCTATAGATGTATTGTATCATGGAATATAATTTCAATAACATCCACCATTGCTTCCTTGAAACCTAACATGACTAGAATCCATGCATGTACAATCCTATAATAATTATACTTGTAGGATTCTTTTTGTTCTTTCTATCTTCATGGGCTATCCATTATACTTTCTAACATATTATCATTGCAAATTATGATAGGTATTCCCAACAACTTTGCCCAACCAAATGGTTAGTTATTACCTCTGACCTAGGATCAAAACAAACCAACCACTTCTACAAACATAAAGTTGTCAATCCTTAGAACCATCTCTCCATCAAAAACCTTTTCTACATCTTCATCACTCCTAAAGTAAAACCCTTTCCACTGACATACCATTATATGAATATTGGGGCATAAGCTAGCATTGGAACCCACACTCTTTGTATCCAATCATTTGTGGCTCCTTCATAAATTTTTCTTCCATAGAACTTTCCCATTGTATTATAGCACCTGCCCTAATCCAATATCTTCTCCAACCATGATCCTCACCCTATTCTTAATCTACTTTACAAATCTTTTCTCGTTCTTCACCCAACTATCATCCATTTCCATTTGTCGGCCCACTACCCTACTAAAGTCATCCATATTTATTATTTGGCCAATCATTCCCGCTCACCTTGTTACCTCCTCTAGACATAAAGAAGTACTCTCACCTAACAAACTTTGTGAAAATTCATTTCCATCTACCGTGAAAAGTTCACAATCAACATTACTTCCTACATGTTCATTTGGTAGGTTGATTTCACTAACACTTACAACCTCATTCACTAAATACCTTAAGATCGTCACTTCATCTTTACCTACATCATAACTAATCGCTTGTCTAACTCTAGTTGTACTTTGTACGCTTTATTTATGAGCCTATCAACTTCCTTACCTAGCCCTTTATATCCCACAACCACATTGTGCCAAGACTTTTCCTATTAGGATAACAAAAATTTAACTACCCTTGAAAATATTTTCTCTAAGACTTTTCCTACTAAGATAACAAAAATCATCTTTTGTGAAATGTATAAGTAATTCAACGATTACTTCTCCCAAGTTCCATAAAATCAAACCCCCATCCATAATTTTAATAAATTATCTACCTTGAAAATAGGGTATAAGTAATTCAACAATTACTCCTAAGTTCCATAAGATCAAACCCTCATCCATAACTTTAATAATTTGTATATACTATTTCTTAATTAGTTATGGAATAACCCATATTCTTGAATGGTTAGCTATGCTAAATAGTTGGTTAGCTATGTTAAATAGTTATGCATCTAACCATCCTATTTCTAATAGCTTTTTTAAAAATCATTCTTACAACTTTACACTATTCGATAAAAGAATTTCCTTCATAATTGTTGTCCTAATTTAAGGAGAAAAAAGCACTTCCTTGCCTGTTGTTGTTCACAGAGTTTTGGCCTCCTTCCACTGGCAACCATCGATGGTAAAGTCCCTCCCATACAAAGCTTGTGATTTTAAGATGGCTGAAGGGTACACTCTAGCTTGTTTCGATGGAGCTACACCGTCAAATGGCTTATGTTGCGGGGCTGGAGGCACCTTCAAAAACCACCCATCGATGATCACAAAATGGTTCATCAATTGTGGAGTGGGTACAAATACAAAAGCCGAACTCTTGGGTTTATGGGCCTCCCTCACTCTAGCTTCCTTTTGGTCTATCAATCACTTGCACGTCCTTGGTGACTCGAGAGTTATTATTGACTGGATAACTCAAAAATGCAATCTTCATTCCGTCCATATCGAATGTTGGAAGCAAAAAATGCTAGAGCTGTCCAAACACTTCACCGACATCAACTTCCACCACATTTCCAAATCACACAATAGGGAGGCGGGCGCTCTCTCAAAGAGGGCCCTAAATGAAGTGGTAGGGAGACTCTCGGTCTACCACTGTGATAAAGGGATAGAGAGTCCTATTTCCTTCATTAATATATTTGAATGATGTTGGCTGTCCCACATTGCAGTAGATAGTTGATAGTTCTTTGAATGTTTTGATCGCTTGATTCACTTTCCAGTCCGCTCTCCGCTTAGCTGGCCTTATTTCGACTGTTCTTGATTGTAATGGTCCCCCACTGCTAGAACGCTGACCACGTACCAAACTTGCTGCAGCTTACTTTGTAAACGAATTTATACCCTATATAAATTTGAGGAATTTTTTATTGAAAAAAAAAAAGAGAAAAACACTTGTCATAAAATAATTATAAAACATGTATGCCGCTATCTTAGAGGGATTCATAAACTTCAGATAAATTGATAAACTTCAAAAGCTCTCACCACGAAATTGATATTTAACACGTGTTTATACAATGTCAAATCTGGTCCGAGCAACAAATTGACATTTTACACTCGTTATATCGTTGATGAAAATATCTTCTTTGCGTCAAAATTTCAACTCACTTGACACTCCGCCATACACTGTCTTCTGCCAAAAAGATATTTTATTTCAATTCAAAAATTTAACCGTGTTATTTAACACGTGTTCATATAATGTAAACCCTGGTTCCACCATCAAACAACATTTTACACGTGTTATATAATTGATAAAAATATCTAGTTTGCCTCAAATTTTCAACTCATTCGAGAAATTGTAGTGAACAGGTAAGCGAACTGCAAAGGAAAAGAATAAAACACTCTGTACCATAGAACTCATATACAACAGTCAAAACTATTCATCTAACAGCATTAAAGTCTGTAAAAATAAAACACTCTCTGCCAGAGAACTCATATATAACAGCCAAAACTGTTCAGCTAAGAGCAGTAAAGTCTTGTTTATTGTAGTTTTGTATGCAGAAGTTTAAACGTTTTATTTTTTGGTTTTTGTTTTTTTGTGACATTTTTGGATAGATTTTATTTGAAATCTGATCCTAAATGGTTGGATTTGCAAATTTGAGTGCTTAAGTTTGTATAATTCAAGTGTTTCATGGATTTTTCAACAAACTGAATTCATTTATACATTAAAAAAACAATTTAAACACAACAAAAAATAGAGATTTTGTCCAAATTTACATTACCAAATCCCAGCAAATTCCTACTAAAAAA
>ML779359.1:268508-292157 GCA_009831015.1 Picea engelmannii
TCTAATTATAAAAATATCCCAAAATCTAATCAAAATGAATCAAATCACAATCAAAATTAATTAATTTAAAACCAAAATAAAATAAAAAAACATTTAAACAATTTCAATTCCTTAAATATCTGCCGGTTCTATTCTCAAAATATCATGCCCGAGATGACCTATGAGCATATCAGTTATTATTGGTACCTCCACGATTGATTTTCTATTCGGAAAAGTACCACTTCGCCTATCAAAACCATACAAGTAGAATTTAAAAAAACAAAAAACAAAAAAAAAAATTTAAATAATCATTCTCGTAATCAATCCTTTTCCTAAATATAATGTTTTATAGGAAAAACTTATAAAAGACGAGAAAGATTACCCATAGGTGGCATAAAATATCTTTCAAATTGAAATTCATCACTATTTTCATATGTTTAAGCTTTTATTTGTATATTTTATAATTTATTGAACAAAAATTATATATTTTAAATTTATAAAAATATCAAGATTCAAAATTTTAACTTTTGTTTAAATTATATTTTACAATATATTAATGGAATTTATTTAATATAAATTATATTTTAACTTTTGTTTAAATTATATTTTACAATATATTAATGGAATTTATTTAATATAAATTATATTAAAGAATATGAATTCTAAATTTTATATTCATTTAAATTATATATAAATAAATTTTGAAATTTAATTTATTGTATTTAGAGGAGAAAATGTGGTGTGATAAAGAGTTCAAGGAAAAGAGAAAATTAAGGTATTATAAAGATGTAATCAACCCCCCGGATGGGGTGCCAAGTGTACAAGCGAAACCACGTGGAGGGGGCATGGGGGAGGCCATTTATAATGACCCTCACCGCACATACTGCCATTTATGAATGGCACCACCTCCGTCTACCTCCGTTCGTTTGATGGGGCTTCGCACGAGTTCTCGCAGAACGGATAGCCAGAGCATTAAGCTCTTGGCTATCATGGCTGCCATTATAATCTACCCCTCCCATTGCACTGATGAAAATCACAGGGTGGGTTCAACGCTTGGTGAACAACGGTCTAGCAGTGGAGTTTTCGGTGTTCTGGCCCTCCTCCTTGCTCCTGTCATGCCAAGGCTGAGAGGGAAGCCCCGAAGGGGAGCCGGCTGGTACGCCGCCGACTCCAGAAGGAAGCGACATAGGAATTTTCAACGTGTTGTAAGATTGCCCAGGCATAAAAGGCGTCGGGTGAATACAGTTGCTAGCTTGCCCCCCGAAACTCGCGTGGAAGAGGACCCGGATCTAGAACTCCCATCAGACTTCTCAGAGAGCAAGATGATCACGGTACCAGACAATTGGGCTCCCCCGACTCGTCTTGCTGCACCAGTAGCAAAGTCATGCTCCACAGGGGCCCTAGGTCCTTCTGCAGCCCCAAACGACGAGTACACCATCTGCGTGGTCGAGGAGGAGCCACCGAGCAACTACACAGGATTGCAGCCGAACATGGAGGTGTCGAAATACAAGGAGGAGCTGAAGGAAACAGAAAAGGAACCGGAGGCGCCAGTCTCGCCATCACTTCTGCACCCGGAGCTTCTGTAATTGATTTTTGAGGTTCGTAGCCTGGTCGATGACCAACTCTTCCGAGTTGCATGCGTCAGCCAGCGCCTGGATATGCTCTATGTGGCCTACTCCAACGCCACTACTCGACAGCAATGCCCGACCTGCTCTCAGTCGTTCGCCATCCCAACCAGCAGTGGAAAAGCGCAGGAAGCTCCCAAGGACTCCGGGGATTAGGTTTTCTTCTGTCTTGCATGGTTTACATTCATACTTTGTTGTTGTTTACCAGAGCTGTAGCTCTGTAACTGGTAGCATGGTCAATATTAGAACAATAAGTCTTAGAACAGTAAGAATGATGTCAATTTTGCATGGCCACCCTGGTTTCCTTCGGGCAGGGTGGTGCAGTCACCTTTTTCTATTGCATGCAACAGTGAGCACGCCAGCTGTCTTGGTTTCCTATGTAGGCAGGACAACTGGCACCTGTGTGGCTTATGTACGATGTTTTCTGAAGTTATAATACAATAGGTCCTGCCCCTTTTTACTTAAAAAAAAAAAGATGTAATCAACCCTAATCTAGAAGATCAAAATTATCTATATGTTTTTCCAAGTGTAAAGAAAAAAATAAACATTGTTAAGATAAGAACAAATTCTCACTAGCTCCATAGTGAAATTGAGGGTTGAACATTTCCTAAAAGGTCATTGGATGAAAGAGTGTGTCACATTTGTGACACTAAGAAGGTTGAAGATGAAAATCACGTTCTCTTAGATTGTCCAGCATATACCCATATTAGATCTCATTTTCAAAATATTTGTCACACTACCAACCTTCCTAACCTCTTAACTCAACAAAACTATGGTCATCTTGGAAAGCTTCTCTTAATGTTTTTGGAGCACATAAACAAAATTCTAAAAATCGCAAGTAATCACTTACCCTTTTAAGGTCTGATAGACCAATTAGATTTTAGTGGACATTAATCAGCATCATCATCATCATTACTTAAGTTCCCTTAATTAATAAAATTAAAGTCAATTTAATTTAAAAAAAAAAACTATAATAAAATAATAAAAAAAAAACTGAAACTATAGATTTAGGTTTAACATAGATTAAAGCTAGTATTTAATATTTTAATTTAAATTAAACTAATTTAAATATTTTAAAATTTTAATTAAATTAATTAACATATAATTTAGCCTCTAAGATTAACTTAATTTAAGTCTAAGATTATCCTATTTTTTTTTTTAAGTAAAAAAGATAGTACCTGCTATATTAAGTTAATAGAGAAACATTGACAAAATACACAGAGATATAGTCATCCTGAGCCACCAAAAATGCTGTCGTTTTACCAGAAACGAGCATAGTTTGGAGTGAAATGAGTCTAGGAGGATAAGCTAAAACTGTTTTTCCCTCTGTCCTGCTCGAAGGAAACCAGGACAGATGGCCATAGTTCAATTTACATTTAGCAATAGCATGATTAAACAGAAAACAAACTAGCATAGGAGAACTCAGATACCCGATGACCTGTCCCCATTACTTTTCTGCCACGTGGATCTGGCTGGGATGGAAAACGGCTGCGTGCACATTGGACATTTCCTCTTTGCTGGAGCATTAGAGTATGCATCAAGGAGCAAGTCTAGACATTGTCCCATGAGGAGGGCTCTGTGCTCCTAGTCTGCCATGTGGCCTTGGAGTTTGAACACCAGAGCCAGATGCTCTGCACGGAGGAGTGGACCATGCAAGTCATTATTTCCTACCTTGTCGAAGGTTTCATTCCCCACTTCCATGTTCATCCCTGTGGCCTCGATCACGTTCAGTCCTGCGCTAGTCGCATACACATTCATCCCTGCTCTGGTCTCGTCCACATTCCTTTCTGTGCATGCATTGTCCTGAGACTCTTCCTCGTTCGTTGCCTTCTCAACATGGTTGGTGGTGCTGTAGTCATCCGTCCACGATATCTCTTCCACAATACAAATTGGGAATTCGCCTGTCGGCTCTCCCTTCGGACCGCTTCTAGCCTGTATTTCAGGCACTGTGGCTTGGGGTTCCAGGGTGGTCGCTAAACCCTCTAGGTACGGCGTTTCCTCAACATAACAGGTTGGAAACTCATCCACAACTCCTTCCTTCAGATAGCTTCCGGGCTCAATTGCGATGGTGTGCGTGCTACGTTCTGTCCCAAGCTCAGTGATAATGGCATGTAGCGCCAATTGGTCAGCTCGAGCTCTCTGCCGGAGAATGGAAGTCGCCATTTATAGAGCGTGTTCCAGGTTCTTCCTCCTTTTCCTCTGCTCTTTGTGGGTGTACCAGGCCGAGCCTCGACGAGACCTGCCTCGCTTCCTTGTCATTGTTGATGAGGGGTGGATAAATATACAGAAAGAATGAGCCAAAATGAGAATGCACCAAAGCGAGAGTGAACCAAAACTGCACCAAAGCTCCCAACCGGTGGGGAGGTCCAAAACGAGAGTGAACTAGCTCTGTCCAGGCTCTCCAACTTTTGAATTATCAAATGTTGGCTTCGTATGGATTCCCATTAACCCTGTCATATTGAATGTTGGCTGAGAAAGTGCGTTCATGCGAGGGAGAAGTCCCTCCTCCGTATAGTGACTGTAATGGCCGGCTACCATCGTAAATGCGAAAGGGATGGGGAGCGAACTACAACGTTTAAGCTATGGCTTGATACTGAGCCATGTGGCAAGGCGTCGCCGCGTATCACCCCATCCAGGGAAGATTAACCTAATTTAAATTTATTGTTGGTAACTGATTTATCTCCCAATTTCTATTTTAAACTACTAAAATTTGAAATATAATTACATTTTTAACCTTCATTATTTAATTTAAATAGATCCAACTCCAATTACATTCAACCAAACCAGATATGTATTAACTTAAAAGTAATAAAAAACTTTTACAAGTTGAAGAATATGTATAATACATGATTCTTAATAATGTGTAAATATTTCTATTATATAAAAATATTATAAAATTCAAATAAGTTTTTATTTTTCACAAAATTATATGCATTTTCACTAGAATAAATAAAAGCTAGTTTTAAGGTACTCAAATTATAAGAACCATAACTGTTTTTTTATGTTTATTCTTCATAATATTTTTTTATAAACCTGATTTATTTAAATTGATATCTACTAAAATCACTATTATCATGCACAAAATACATAATACTCTTGTGTTATAAAATATCACGATCATATCTTAAATCTAAATAAACACATTTAATTATAATAAGAAACTTTTGCATATTAAGAAATATGTACCAGATATAATACACATCTTTTTAAGAAACTTTTGCATATTAAGAAATATGTACCAGATATAATACACATCTTTTTAAGAAACTTTTGCATATTAAGAAATATGTACCAGATATAATACACATGTTTTTAATAATGTGTACATGTTTTATTATTATCAAATTTAATTATGCTTTTATTTCTCACGAAATGATACTTAATTTGAATAAAATAAAAGTGAGTTTTGGAGAGTACATTTTACTTTCTCTATTTTTGTAATTATAAAAATTACATTAATTTATATATATTTTTAATATAATTTTTTATTTATTTAAATATTAAAATATTTTCTAATAATTTCATCTTAATAATAAAAAAATTAAAAACTTATTTTAAATTTAAATATTAAAATTTTAAATATAAAATTAAAAAAAAAAACTTTAATATTACAAACATATAACTCCAAAATATAACTTAAAATTATCCTACGAAAAGTATAAAAAAATGCATCACCTCCGAACCAAAATGTCACACCCTTCTGAAAATTGGAAATCTTAAAACATTAGAGTAACAAGTTTAACGCTGGGAACCAACTCCATGGCTCGCTAGCTCAAACACTATTTATTAACAATGTTTCAAATCCTATTTATTAACAATGTTTCAAGTCTCAATGTTTAATTTTAATTATAGTATGTTATTATTGACATGGTTAATATTTTCATTGTTTTGTAAGAATGTTTTTGGATGTGACATATTGGTTGCAACACATGATGAGTGTTTTTTATGGTTATCTTGTATCACTAATTTAGATACCTCCTTTTCCCATTTCAAACACCTTTTTTTCCTACTTCCTCTGTAATTTCATCGATCAACTTTGTATTTTATACCAACATGCCTTACACATAGATAGCATACAGGTTAAATTTATTTATTGATATGTATGTTGTTCATGTTAATGTCAATTTATGTATTTAATTAATACAACACTTACCATTTATAACTATTGTTGTAAGTTTATCATGGTCCACATAGACCACAATTTTAACACTCATTGATTTTTTCTTAAGTTTTATTGCATACATCAATGGTGTTTTTACCTTTCTAGTTCCACTACACCCGATGCTAATTTTTTGGTACTGCTATTTTTTCCTCAACCAATGGTTCATCTATATTGTTGCCTCTTTCAAGTATTTCTTATTCCTTTTCCCTCTACCATTAATGGGTCTATTGTTCTTGCATCTACCATTGTTTCCTTAGGGAATGTTGTTTGACCAATGACATTGCCTCTTGATTAGGAAGACCAATATCTAGTATCATTCCAAATTTTCTTTGTGAAATCAATAGATGATGAACTTATTTTCAAGAAAATATGGAATTCATTGTAGACATTAAAAATTGGTCATTAAATTTCACTTCATTTCCTTCCTCCCTCACTCAACTTGGGCAAGGATCCTAAACTTGATTTGGGAAACGATTAGGGTTGAGCACTGGACCTAGGAGGACCTCAAATGCAATCCTGGTGAGTGTCACATCCTACAGGCCTGGCAGCTAAACCTCTCTGATGATTTGATAAAGAAGGATACTCGTCATACTAAGATCATTCATAGTTTGAGCACTTGGTCCGCCCCTCCCCCAGGTTTTGTTAAACTAAACTTTGATGGTGCCTCAAAGGGTAATCCAGGACCGACGGGTTTTGGAGTGATTCTAAGAGACTATAAGGGGAAAATTCTTCACTACGCAACAATATATTTGGGATTCAATACAAACAATGTTGCAAAACTGTGGAGCCTACTCAGGGGGTGCAATATTCTAGGTTGAGAAACTTGGAAAAACCCCTCCAGTTTGGTGTTGGACTTTCGTCGAACACTTGGCATACATTAGTGAATATGGTTGTAGGTGAGAATTTGATGGGACAACAATATAATTCTTGTTTTCGCTGGCTGTTTCGTGATTTTCTAAACCCTTTTGACTCCCCAATGAAGTGCCAAATATGGTATTTTGGTTTCAAGAAAAACCCACAAAGATATAAAGAAAAATGATCACATATGCAATACCAATTGACTAGAAATGGTTGTTCTTTATTGAATATCAATGGTTGGGCTGATTACAATTAAAAATGACAGTAAATACCTCTCCAGTACGATGACCAAGACTGATGGGTGGCACTAGAGGTCTCCAACTTCATCCAACAATGAAGAAACTCCCCCAAACTGTCTACACAACTTGACAAAGAGACTGACTCAGATGTTGACAATTTGTTGTTGGTTTGGGCAATTTGGCAGCCCCCAAATCTGTGGTATTCTCCTCTAAACGCAAGGTCCAGCAAGCAAAGGGAGGTCGTCCAACACTAGTCCCCTTTTGTGACTCCATGCATCTCCAATGGGGATCCTCCACGCAGCATACAGAAGTAAGTCACGACTCAAGGAATGAAGACACGGCCTGCTCAAGGGACACGTAGCCTCCGAATATAGGATCAACAATGACCCTCTTTGACCTCTCCTCCACGCATTTAAATGAAGCACACACAGCTTATGAGAGAAGGAACTCGGCTAGCACTTGAAGAACACACAGCCACAAGGATAATTCGCCCAACAGAGATCACAACCAAGGGTCCATGCTCCAGCAAGATTGACCATGACTTGTGAGGTGAATAACTCTGCTACAATGGAAACACACAGCCACAATAGAATGGTGCACCCAGTAGAAAGAAGATGATCCTCCCTCAACTCGTGCCATAGAAGAAATGCCCTTCCTTACTCAATTCGCAAACCAAAATGACTTCTTCAATGAAGGGCTTCAAATCCCGATGCCTGAATGGCTTCTCCAATTCCTCGGCTTGGCCAGATGGTTTCACTATCGAATCCGAGATTCCAAGGCTAGGGAAGATAGTTTCACTGCCGACTCCGAGATTCCAAGGCTAGGGAAGATAGTTTCACTGCCGACTCCGAGGTGTTGAATGGGTTTCCAGCTGAAACCCTCGTTTTCTCACTGAGCTCTTCTCCAAAATCAATTTCTCCAAATGAATAGTCGATAATGTCCTTTTCCCCTTCAATTGTCCTTTTATTCATTCACTTGTCCTTTTATCCATTAAAATATTCATTTAATTATTAATTGGAGAGAAATACCCTCAAAGAGGGGTTTAATAATTATAAACTCACTTTTCCTAAGTTTCCACTTTATAATTCGAAAGTGACTTTACCAGTGTCATTTCCCTAGCTCATCCGTCTAATGATTTACAGGAAACTGTATAAACCATCACGGTATCCCGACTGCCTAGGAAAAATGGGACATTACAGTCCTCCCTACCCAAATTTGCTTGTCCTCAAGCAACTTCAAACCCGAAAACTGTAACACCTGTTCGTTTTCCCAAGTAGCATCCTCCACAGATAGACCTTGCCATTTTACCAAGTACTCCCTGCCTGCCCTGTCATGGAATTTCCATCCTAGAACCTGTAGGATCTCTTCGGGGCTTGTGGCCCACTGCCCCTCATCATCCCAATGGGGTAACTCCTGTGAAACAACCTCCTCAAAAGTGCCCTCCGTCCTGTACCTTCTCCCATACATCTTCCGCTGACTCCGTCCCACCCTCAGGTTCTCCTTCAGTGCTCTTAGGATGTCCTGGCTGTTCGATAACCAACCTCGAACCTGAGGAACTCTACAGTCGCTGCATGCTATGTCTGCAAATATCAAGACCTCATAGCCATATAGCGCCTGAAAAGGGGTCATACTGACAAACATGTGAAAGGTGGTGGGATAACCATACTCCCTGAGATGTAACCATATCACCCAAGCACTCTGTTGTCCTGCAACGAAGTCCCGCAAATACCCTTCCACCCAAATGTTCCCAAACTCAATCTGTCCACCGATCGGTGGGTGGAAACTAGTACTTGAGGTCAGCTTGGTACATACCAACCTAGAAAATACTTGCCAGAAACTTCCTGTGAATTTGTCGTCCCTGCTACTGACGATGGCTTTAGGCCACTCATGTGAAGGGAACATCTCCCTAAAAGATAACTCGATCACCTGCGCTGCTGAGTAGTCTAAAGGAATGGTGGAGAAATGAGCAAACTTAGTGAGTCGGTCCACCTGGACATAGATGCAATCCTTCCCTTGCATCTTCAGTAACCTGGTGATGGAAGCCATGGAGATGTTTTCCCACTCCTGATCATGAATGGGTAAAGGTTGTAATGATCCGGCTAACTGCATGTTCTCCACCTCATCCCTCTAGCAAACTCCGCACTCCTGGAGATGCTTCTCTAACTCGTCTCTATAGGCCCTGGGGTGCCTATATGAAGTGGTAATCACTACTCGAGTACCCTCCTCTAACTCACTGATGTGATCGAATCCCCGGTCTGGAGGCCTACCCGAAGGTACATTACCAAAGACATCATGCCCCTGAAACAAGTCATGTATCTCTCTCGGACAATTGGGCTCCCTGCCCTTGGTCCTCTGTATTGAAATATGAAACTATGCAACCCGTGCAATGTCATCCCGTCTCATCACTGCCTCCATCTTCTTCACGGTTACAACCTTAGGAGGATACGTATGCATGCCCCGCAGAACCACTCTCTTGTCGTCCTGATCCTGGGACTCCATCTCCATAGTCTAATAGTTAGTGGAGTACCTCCCTAGGGAGTATAACCACTGAAATCCTAGCACCACATTGGTGTCAGGTATCTTTACCATGTAGAATTCATCGGTGAGCATGTAGTTTCCCAGGTTCAATGTCATCTGTGGAACGTACCTGGTGCAGTCTAGTGTGTTCTCGCCCGGTATGACCACGGAGAAACCCCCAAAAGACTCAGTGGCAATGCTCTTTCGTTCCCCTAACGAAGAGTCTATAAAGTTGTGGGATGCCCCACCATCGACCAAAACTGTCACTCGATGTCCCTGCACTCCTCCCCTCATCCTGAAGGTGTGAAATCTGGGTATGCCGGAGAGTGATGCTATAACCCCTCGTGTTTCCATCGATGCTTGCTCTGCCTCTACTGTCGGTGACTCTTCCTTTTGCCCCTGTTCCTCTTCTTCCTCATCATCCCCACTATCAGAAAACACTTCTATGTAGTGTGCCTTGGCCTTGCCTGCACACCTGTGACCTGGTACCCAAGGTTCCTGGCAACTGAAACACAACTTCCTCCTCCTGAGATCCTGTCTAGTAGCATCATCCATCTTGTTCCTGCATATCCAATCCCTCTGTGGTTGTCCTGCCCAGTCTCTCTACTGTTGTCCTGTGCCTTCCTTCTGTGGTGGTGTCCTGTCATCGAACTTCGTGGGGAAGTTCGGTCTCGAAGTGAACTTGGGCTTAGGTACAGACTCCTGTAAGTCTCTAGCCCTGCTAACTGCATCCTATAGTGAAGTAGGCTTGTAAGCCTTCACCCATCCTCAGAGTGGCTCAGTTAGCCCCTCTGTGAACAACATCACCAAACGGGCCTCGGAGATATCGGTGACCATCATTGATATCCTCTGGAAATCTGATATATATGCATCTTCCGACCCAGTCTGTTTCAACTGTGCTAGGTCTCTAAAAGACATCTCAGGATCTCGTCTGTCAAATCGGTGCACCAGTCTACCTGTGAACTCAGCATAGGTGACAATATGGGCATGACCCAGAGTGGTCATCCTGTGGTACCACCAGTCCTGTGCCTCACCCTCCAAGTGCAATGTCGCCAAGTTAATGGCATCGGTCTCTGCCATGGGGTTCAGCTGGAAGTAAGTGTTGATCTTCTGCACCCAAGCTCGTGCAGTACACTTCGGCGTCCCATCGAAGTATGGTAGAGTGAGATTTCCCACTGTGCGTTGTAACTCATAACTCTGCGTGGGACCCCTGTTGAAGAACCTCAACCTGTTTCTCCCCTTGAAGCTACAAAAATCGGCAAAATTCATAGCTTCTCTCAAATCCAGATCGATCGCCTTATACTCCTGAAAATATGTTGCTAATGGCTCATCCTGCTCTACCTGCCCTCATGTACCTGTCTCCTGGGGTCCTAAGAACTTAGGCATGGTGGATCTAGGAATATCGTTGTAGTCCTAAGGGTGGTTCTGAGGGTCGGTCCTGGAATTGATCACCTCAACATGAGGTCTGTGTGCGTTTCCCCCTTCTTCCATCTGCCCTCTCTTTCTGCTCTCCCCCCTTTCTTCACCGTGCTTTCTCCCTAGAGAATAACCTGTGATTTTGCCCATGAACTCTCGGGTCTCTCTCTAACCCTCTGCTATATCCTGTAAGGCTTTCATAAGCCCTCTGAACAAACCATCCTCTCTATCCTCTGGTAGATTTACATTATTTCCTGGAATGCCCTCCATGTCTTCTTCTCTGCCCTCTATGCTTCTATACCTCCTGCGCCTATAAGTGATTTTTTGTAGCCCTTCCTCAGTCATCAATGTTTCCCACAGGTGGCCAAGATCATGCTTTGATACCACTGCAATATTCTTGGTTGAGAAACTTGGAAAAACCCCTCCAGTTTGGTGTTGGACTTTCGTCGAACACTTGGAATACATCAATGAATATGGCTGTAGGTGAAAATTTGATGGGACAACAATATAATTCTTGTTTTCGCTGGCTGTTTCGTGATTTTCTAAACCCTTCTGACTCCCCAATGAAATGACAAATATGGTATTTTGGTTTCAAGCAAAACCCACAAAGATATAAAGAAAAACGATCACATATGCAATAACAATTGACTAGAAATGGTTGTTCTTTATTGAATATCAATGGTTGGGATGATTACAATTAAAAATGACAGTAAATACCTCTCCAATACGATGACCAAGACTGATGGGTGGCACTAGAGGTCTCCAACTTCATCCAGCAATGAAGAAACTCCCCCAAACTATCTACATGGCTTGACAAAGAGACCGACTCAGATGTTGACAATTTGTTGTTGGTCTGGGCGATTTGGCAACCCCCAAATCTGTGGTATTCTCCTCTAAATGCAGGGTCCAACAAGTAAAGGGAGGTCGTCCAGCACTAGTCCCCTTTTGTGACTCCACGCAGCTCCAATGGGGATCCTCCATGCAGCATACAGAAGTAAGTCACGGCTAAAGGAATGAAGACACGGCCTGCTCAAGGGACACACAACCTCAGAATATAGGATCAACAGCGACCCTCTTTGACCTCTCCTCCACACATTTAAATGAAGCACACGCAGCCTGTGAGAGAAGGAACTCGGCCAACACTTGAAGAATACACAGCCACAAGGATAATTCGCCCAGCAGAGATCACAACCAAGGGTCCACGCTCTAGCAAGATTGACCAAGACTTGTGAGGTGAATAAATCTGCTACAATGGAAACACACAGCCACAACAGAAGGGTGCGCCCAGTAGAAAGAAGATGATCCTCCCTCAGCTCGTGCCACAGAAGAAATGCCCTTCCTTACTCAATCTGCAAACCAAAATGACTTCTTCAATGAAGGGCTTCAAATCCTGATGCCAATCCTTACAAATGAAAAGCCTGAATGGCTTCTCCAATTCCTCGGCTTGGGCAGATGGTTTCACTGTCGAATCCGAGATTCCAAGGCTAGGGCAGATAGTTTCACTGTCGAATCCGAGGTGCCGAATGGGGTTCCAGCTAAAACCCTCGTTTGCTCACTGAGCTCTTCTCCAAAATCAATTTCTCCAAATGAATAGTCGATAATGTCCTTTTCCCCTTCAATCATCCTTTTATTCATTCACTTGTCCTTTTCTCCATTAAAACATTCATTTAATTATTAATTGGAGAGAAATACCCTTAAAGAGGGGTTTAATAATAATAAACTCACTTTTCCTAAGTTTCCACTTTATAATTTGAAAGTGAATTTACTAGTATCGTTTCCCTAGCTCATCCGTCTAATGGTTTGCCAGAAACTGTATAAACCATCACGGTATCCCGACTGCCTAGGAAAAATTGGACATTACAAGGGGGTCAAGTTAGTAGTTGGTCACAACACTTCCATCTCATAGTGGAAGGGGATTCCTAGATCATCATCCAACTCATCACCAAAATCATCCATGGTTCACACCCCTCGGATATCTCACCCAGCTAGAGATTACTACGACTTTTGAAAGACTTCAAGTCCCTCCTATAGCCCCATCACATTCTTATCCCCTCCTATGTGAAAAGAGATGCTAAAAGAATTGCAGATTGTTTGTCCAATTAGGGAGTGGACTCAAAGGAAGAGTTAATCCAATGGAACACTCAAACCTCTCAGTCGACCATGCTTCTAGGCCATTGTATGGATCTCACCAGAATATATTATCCCACCTCGGATGGGGTGCCACGTAGGATAAGGAGGCCACGCAACCCTCCTGTGAACTCAACAATAAATATGGTTAGTTTTTGTCCCTCACCCTAGTATTGAATGGAGGGAGACCATAATATCTTGCAAGGGAAGGGAGGACAAATCCCTCACGTCGGATGAATGGAGGTCTTGTTGATCAATGGTAGGATGTGGGTGTTGAGTATGAGTGGTTGCATTGCATTCATATCCGTCCCTAGGTTATCTATCCAACTTAGCCATGGTTTGCAACACTTCGCCTTCGTGCTCGGTCACCTTGCTCTGCCTGAGAATTGGGTTTTGGCACAATTGGTTCCCTTGGTTTTAGTCCAATCAGTTCTTTTCCCCCCAAGCTCTGTCATGCCGAGAGAGAGAGAGATGAAAGTCCAGGCGAGGCCCTACCTAGTACATTCATACAGCTAGTCAGAGATGCTTGCATAATTTGGAGCAGGTTCTGTCAATTGCCCAGACTCAGCAAACTGTGTGACCTCATACTCCTCCAATGGCCTACGTGGAGGAGGAATTCTCAGAGGAACCAATATAGGTTCCACCAGAATCCATCCTATACATGGTCCTGGATGACTACTTGCGCCCCAACACCAGTAAGGCATATACAGGTATAGAAGGAGGCCATGGAAGGTGCCACATGCATTGTTCAGGAGAAATTCCCAAAGGAATTTCTCCTTACAACCCCGGATACATACCTTCACCCCAACACCAACGAGGTGGTTACAGGAGCAGTGGTGTCTATGGAGGTATCCATTTTCACTATGCAAGAGGAATTCCCCATCTCGACGCTTCCACCACTGAACACAGTTAAGGAATGCGACCAGGCTCCCCCAACCTCTTCAGCCTGGAGTAGCTGGAGCTTATTTTTGACATCATAGGTTATATAGCGGACCAAATTCATCGAGACACCCTCATTAGAAACCACATTGACATGTTTTATGATGCCTTCTCGAACGCATCATCCAAGCAGAGGTACATGACCTTCACACATCACTTCATGCTCCAGCCCAACGAAGACATCCTTCATAATGGCACTTTGGATGACAGGTTCCATGGTTCTCAAAGCCCTACTAATTTATATATTTGCACAGTTCTTTGAGCTCCACCAACACGGCGATGGTGTTTTTTTCTTGTCAACCTAGTCTGGTACTCTGCTCATTTCTTTCCTAGTTTTAATTTTTCATAGGTTATTAGTTTGTTTATATTACACAGACATTTTTGTTAGCACTATCATCTACCACCTGCTCTAGTTTCCAATTGGCACGACAAGTGGTCGATGCCCTTTTTTGGTCGAAAGCATAATGGGCAACTGTCTGTTTCGGTTTCCACTAGTTTGGCAGAACAGGTGGAAAGCCAATGACATGTATCAATTTTGTACAATGGCATCTTATTAATAGGAATTACCTCTTTTTATTTACAAAAAAAAATGGTCTTTAAATTATTTCTCAATTTTACAACCGATCATCAAGGAGTGAGATGGGATGAGGAGGATGAAATTACATGAAACACTACCTTTCCCATATACAATAGTTTTCTTTTATATTGAATAGTAATTTAATTATTTAATCTTATTCATTTAAAAAATGGATAAAAGATCTAATAAATAGTGTCTCATTTGAAATCTCAAAAAATGAACTTCGATCCTTAATGTTGTAACACTGAAGTTTTGATCCTTGGATTAGCAATGTGTATTTTTATATACGATGGATTTCCAAGGTGCAAGTGATTTAATATGTAAAAATTTTACATTAACTGTTAATAATAAATATACATTATTAGTTGCAAATGGAGAAAGACAGAGCATGGGTGCCTATGATTCCATAATGGAGGGAAGAAAGGAAGGTTAGGTAGCTAAAAGGGGCCAAAGAAAAATATTAATATTTTATCCTAAGCTTAATTCATTGATTTTATGAAATTCTGAGTCATATCAAACTTAGGAAGGGTTGTGAAAGTAGCTATGCGGGATTCTTAGGGAGCCATATGGTTAGTTGTGGGAATGTAAATATAAACCATGGTTTTTTATTGTTGGAGGGGAATTATCTATCATTATACCTGAAGCCTAGTCTGAATGCTAACATACCATTCCATTTTTGTAATGGACATATGGAAAAGGAACCCCTATGAGGAATTATGCATGTTTGGATGGAAAACTATTTCCATTGAGGAAAAATTATCCACAAGTAATAATCCCTTGAGTTCCTAGAAATGATATTTCTTGGCTAGTCTATGTTGTATCCCCAGAAAGAAGTGGGATAACTCAAGGGAATTCATTGCATAAAAGGGGATCCTATTATTTGCATTATGTATCCTAAAGAGGAAAGAGAGCTCATGAGTTGGGATTACTAATAGAGTGTATAGACTATAGTAATGCACCAAACTTTAGTGACATTAGTAGGAACCGATCACTTTATGATGACATCCATATTTACAGGATCTATCTTGAGTTCCATCTACACCAATCACAAACCCAAATACACCAATGATTGCTGAGAAAACTCATATTTATTAAGGTTATCCAACAAGTGATGATTTTTTAGTTTCTCTAAAACTTGCATAAGATGCAATATGTGCTCCTTGTAAGTAGATCTATAAACCAATATGTCAGCCAAATACACTATTACAAATGAATATAAATATGGACACAATACATCATTAATCAATCACATAAATGTAGTTCATGCATTAAATAAACTAAACGACATGACCAACCATTCATATAGACCTTGCCTTGTCTTGAAAGTTGTCTTTTAGGTGTCTTATTCTTTAAGGAGTACTTTGTGGTGTCTTGATTTGAGATCCAACTTAGTGAAATTCTTCACATGCTACAACTAGTCTAAAAAATCATTAATCCTAGATAGTGGGTACCAATTATTCAGTGTGATCTTGTTTAAAGATTATTGGTCGGTACACGTTCACCAAGTCCCATCCTTACTAGGTATTATGATGATAGGTGACCCATAAGGAAAATTGTTTGGTTTAATTACTATCTACTCCAACAAGTACCACAATTTTTTCTTCACTTCATCTACTTCTAGAATAAACTATCTATAGAACCCAATATTTGGTAATGAGGAGTCAAGAAACAACTATATTTCATCCTCCACTTCTCTATTAGGTGCAAACTCTTTAGGATCCTAGAAAACTCCTTTGTACGCTCATGAAAACTCATCCAACTATTGCTTATTCTTTTTGGCACTTATTTCCAACAACTCCTTTACTCTTACCGATTCCTCCAACTAGAACTACTTGACTTTTTGGATTTATTGTACTAGAGAGATCCTTGATTTAAATTTCTATGCATTGATGATGTACGACTTCCCATCCTTGAACAAGTAATACTGGTTTTCACTCCACATGAAGATCACATCCCTCATATACATGTAGGGTCTTCCAAAAAGTACACAACACATGTCAATGGGTATTACATTTAAGTCCACTTCATCAATAAAACATGAACTTATAGAAAAGTTGATCTTCAATTGTTTACTAACTTTTATATATGCATCCTTATTTATCCATTCCAATGGATATGGGCTCATATGACATGAATCTCCAACCCAATCTTGCTGACTACATAATTTTCTATGATATTGTCATGTTAACTAGAATCAAATAGAGCATCTACCTTGGTATTTTTTAGTTGGATGTTAATGTGGAAGAGCTTGGTTGTTTACTTCCTTTTCATGTGATAAAGGCTACTCAGGTTAACTTTATTTTTCCCTAAAGTGTATACAATCTTCTTATCCACATTCGATCTTCTTTGTACCTATTTTCCTAAATATATACCCAACATGTTCTTCTTTTTAGAATCCGTCTTATGGTTGTTTGGATTCATTTATGGATGTATCTTCCAACACTTATCTTTGTTGTGACCATCGATATTGCAATGCTTTTAGTGGTTGTTTTTATCTTTGCACCACTATGCAGTAGCTGTCATTTTCTTGTATTTTTATTTCCACTTAGTCTTCCTATACTTCAAAGAATCTTGGTCATATTTATGTTTAGAACCACCTAGTTTCCCTTTCGCATGGCCTACACTCTCTAGGTATTTTTTTTTGGACACAAGCCTCGTCATCAGTCCTTTGTTTGAAGAGAATCACTTGTTTTGATAAATGACTATGTAGACACCCAAGATACTTGAGGATTATGTCTAGGCTCTTTGGAGAGATACCCAACATGATCACAATCTTCCTAAATTATATCTTGTACTCCTACACCTTATGCCTTGGTCTCTTCCTAAAGTGATGTCAATGGATCCACTAGTCCTATACACACCTAATAGGGTAGAATTGGGACACAATGAGGGTTTTAAAATTATCCCACTTAGTTACTGGTGGATCACACTCCAACGTAAGTTTATCCATGTGTATTTCCCACTAGGTTAATTCATTTTCCTATAGTTTTAGTAGAGAAAATACAATTTTACTCTCTTCATTTATATTATGGACACTACAATAGACTTATAACTATTACAACCAATTATTCAACTCAACAACATCTCTATCACCTTGATAGGGATTGCCATCCACTTTCACTTCCATTGTAAATAGAGTTTTTGCAAGAGTGATGGTACTAGAACTTCGCTACTCTTTCTTGGGGCCTTTTTTCGAATACTTTTCTAGCTCTTCACTATCTCCCAGATTATAATCCAATCAAAATTTTTAGTTAGAGAAACAAATCTCCCAAAAATTTCTGAACTTGTTCACTAGAGTTGCCATCATGACAACCATGTTGTAAGAGATATCAACAAATTTCTCTTCCAACCTCTTAAATATCTCTTCTAACATGAATACATGGATATTCCATGGTTAGGTTTTTGTTATTTCCTTCTTAAGCCAATTCCTATATCCTACAACTTTCCACAAATACCCCAAAGAAAATTGCTCTAATACCAATTTGATTTGTAGATTGTTATGAGTATTCCATTGGAAAAACTCATCACAAAATATCTTATATTATTATGTCAATATTTGTTTTTTAGGTTTATTTCCTTAAATATCAGATTGATTATCTCTAGATTACGACTTAAATTAGTGAAATAACTAAAATATGAAAATGAATGACAAAACAAATGGACTTGATCCATACACCCAAATGAAAACAAGATGTATCCTAGGAAACCTAATAGAGGAGAAAACGAAACGAGAAGGTGAGGCCTATGATCTTCTTTTTTTTCTTCAGTAATGAAAATGAAAATACAAAGAAGGGTGCACTCACTATGGAGTTTCCCTTGACAACATGGCAGGAATGGTTGTTAAAGAATATTCTTCCTCGCCTAATATTCTCTCAAATACCACTCCTATATGATCTACTCAACTATGGAACAAGTACAATGCTAAAAGAATGTAACCCCTCCTCCTCATGGTGTCTTGGTATTTAACATAGCCTAATAATTTTCTAGGGGTAGGGTTTTTGCATGTCGTAACCCTCAATAAGAAATAAGTTTTTGGAACTTCTAGATTATTTTTGAAAGTACCATGTGACCAAACCCACATGTGTGAGTAATGGAGGTTTAAATGACATCCACTTGATACCATGGTCCTTAGCAAGGTAGTTCAACTTATGAGAAACATAACTTCTAGATACAAACTCCATTTGAGGTGATTTTCACGGTATTGGAAAATAATTGGTGTGCAGAATAACGTTGAGGGTCTGTGAGCTATGCTTGCAAAATTATGTCCCCAAAACGTGTCATTTGATGCCTCAAAATGGTTCTAGAAGGTTCCACATACAAAATCTTCAAACACTAAAATGGGCCCTACAAGGCAATTTATCTATTTTTTTCAGCCAAAAAATACCAAGATAGATAAAAATTATAGAATGATCTAATATGGATCAACCAATCATGAAGGGATGACCATACTCAAAAAATTCTTAGAAAAAAAATTAGAAATTTGAAAAATTTAAGGATCAATTGTAGGATGCAGGTGCCACTATTATGTCCATTAACACTATTCTCACTACATGTCTATTTTACTATGACAACCTATAAATATGATTGAAAGAAACAAAAGAATTAATAATAAAGTCTGATGATAGTTTGCAATTGACCTAAGAATTAGGATAATCTGTGTGAAAGAAAGACATAGGGATAATTGATGAATTAGGAACTTGAGTGATATCAGAATGGAAGAATGCACAATTGGAGGGTGCTAGAGAAACCAACAATATTTTTGAGATGTAGAAACAATTACACTATATTTAGAATAAATATAGCCTTTATCTTGTTTCAATTTAGTAAGACACATTACAAGAGAAGTTGGATAGTTTGGTTGAGATGAAAAAAATGAACATTACAATAGAACAAATCATTGAAGAGTCTAAGGATTTTTTAAATGATTAAAGAAATCTTCCCCTTATATTTATGAAATGTGTATAGATGTTGAGAAATATCCCTGCCACCAACACACATCCAATCACCCCCACAGCCTGTGCAAATAGCATTCATATTCTTCAATCCTAGAAATTTAGTGAATTAATCATTTCTGACAACCATGACTAATAGTACCTAGATAAAATATCAATAGGAGCATATGTCCTTTTCTTTTGAAAATTTTTGTAATCACATCTCCTCACATCTTCAAGATGAATAAGGGTTTTAGGTTGGGGGATATGTTAGAGATGCCTACTTGACTAGGAAATATGGTCAACTAAATTTAATAGAGTGATTCAACCAAAAATATAGTCAACTAAAGTAATTGGATCGGTTGACCATCCAAGGATAGTTATGATAGTTAAATCTACTTCCTTGAATCTAATTTATAAATGTATGTAGATATGAGGTGTATGTTATCGATTATTGATTGACCAAATAATAATAAATACTATTTGTTGTTGGTTTTATAGTTACTATGTATCTCTTTCCCCACCTTCTATGTTTACATTCGTTTATATTACTCTATTGTATATTATATTGTTTTCTACTGTTAATTGTCGATAGTCTAATCCCTTATATTACAACAATTGTCAACATAGATTTATATCCTAAACATATAGAATACTCTACCCGGGATTGATTATTAAACCATATAAGATAATGTTCCTCAGTGTTTAATCTCACATGACTCTTATATCGACAACCACATAATTATTACATAGACCTTCACTTTCCCCCTCCAAACCCAATGATATTGAATTTATATAGCTTCAATTCCATAATTTTGGTGATGTCTAATCAACCACATGGTGTAATCTATGCATTCCTTTCTCAGAAATTATCTCTATAATATCTTTAGAAAATATAGTTATCATATTTTTTCACCGTAACCATGGTTATTAACCTCTATCCTTACCTTTTTATCCATTCCCTATTCTCTAGGCTAACTAACTCCCAATAAAACAAAAAAATGTTTGATATCCTTCCAATAGATTAATCCATTATATTCACTTTTTTTTTTGGGTTCCTATTCCAATATTGAAATGATCCAAGCCCAATGTATTTATCTATTATGATTTTTTTCCATTATCCCTTAGATTTTAGAATTCTCTATAAAAAATTTCTTCCAAGGATTTCCCAAAGAATTGAGGATTTTTTGGAACCACTTAAATATGAAAACAAATTCCTCATTTATTCATGAAATCCTTTTGGAATGACATCCAAAAAGTGCAAAAAATGAAATGGATTCAAATACTCACTTTACTAAATTTAATGATCCACTGGTTTGCAACCACTTGTTATACCAATTATGTATTATGTCCTCAATTTTTTAAGCTAGGAACAATATTTGTTCCCATGTCTATTTGGATTCACGACAGTGCCCAAATATTTGAAACCCTATTGAATGTTTATATTCTTGAAAGGAAATAAATGAATTAACTAATCTTCAAAACCAGGTTCTTACGTTCTAGCTCATTGAATGACATTCCATATTTTTAGATATTTATTGAGAAAACACCTTTTACCATACTATACATTATAAAATATATTGTAGATTGATTTTCCCTATTAGAGATACATTGTTGAATAATAACACATCATCTACAAATAAAAGGTTTGTTAAAGATAAATTCCTACTAAACTTCACTCCTGAAACATTTCTGACCGTTTATTCCAAAATGTTCATGCTCAATATTTAACTAGTATTAAAAACAACAAAGGATGCATGGGACATCCTTTTTGTGATCCTTTTGAAAGATTGAAGAACATGTACATACTAACTCATTTATTAAAATTTCAAAAGAAACAAAGGTTAGGATTCCCATGATCCACTCAATTATTGATATATTGAAACCCATATGTATATGACATCGATCTGATGTATATTCATCTAATGCATACTAATCTTGTACTATCATATGATTTTGATAGATATAGTTACATGACCATTTATTGGACATTTTTTGTTTTAATAGATTGACATCTTTCTTGAGCCATGCCAAATAACATCATGTATATGTCTCCCCTAGTGAAATACGAAATACTTCTGTGAGATAACTTTTGAAAAAAATAGATCTTTGTTTTGGAAATCTTTTCAATTGTTGTGTATATGTAGTTGTATGAGGAAGTCAACCTAAAATCACCAAAATTTGGAGGCTTCTATTTTTTGGGAGTAAATGATATAAATGTGTAGTTGAAAACACCATAATGTTTCCCATTATTATCACCTCAACAATAACCCGTTAAGTAAGTCCTCCTCCAATAGGTCATAAAAACCAATGAAGAATTCCAATAGACATCCATATCCCCAAGATATTATCTCTTTAAAAGGATGCCAAGACAAATTTTAACTCCTCCTTCGATATTTCTACCATTAACAGTTGGTTATATTTCTTTGTCATAAGAATTGGAAAGTGACTAGTTAACACAAAAAATTATACTATATTGACCCTTGTTAGCTTTATATAAATATATTGGAAATGGGACACCCCAAAATATCTAATATCATTGAATTTATTGTCATTTTTTCCTCTCCATTTTCCATAATTTTTTAATCATCTTTTTATGCTTGGAAAAGTTATAAATGGACTTAGTATATTCACCCAAGGTTGGGTCAGCAATAAGGCTCAAATTTGTTATGATAATATACTCATTAAGAGACAAACATGTCACTTGTAGTAATGGAACCTAGGTGGGGAGGATATAACACTTCTCCTCTCAACCATTTGGGTTAGACCAAACTAACCAGATCCCCCTTAACTAACTAATAATAACATTTAAAGCTAAAATATCCTAGTTTGAACCCTATCTTTCTTTGACCGACATCTATTGTTTGTTAAATAAGGATCATATATGGCTTATCCACCTCTACTAGGGAAACTAAGGAAACCATTTTCGAGGGATCTCTCATCCCTATGAAATTGTTGGATTACTGAGAGGAGGGGTGAATCAGTAATAGAGCAATTTAACCCTTTTTAACCAGATAATTCAAGTGTTATATCAATGTATCATTATAATCCAATAACTGCAAAGTAAATAAGAAATTAACAAATGAACAATCATAGACATACACAGTACACCAGTGTTTTACGTGGAAACCCAAAGCGGGAGAAAACCACATAATGTTTTTTCTTATATGTCTTGAATAATTACATCATTGGAAACACCAACTTTCTTTGTTTTCCAGCTACAACTAGAAGGAGGCTCCAACCCCTTAGTTTCTCGGGCTACAACATGAGGGAAGCTCCAACTCCCCAATTCTCCGGCTATAACCAGAAGGAGGCTACAACCCCTTATTTTCTCCAGCTACAATGGAAAGGTGGATACAACCACTTTTCCTTGCCCCATACAACCACCCCGACGTATAAGTAGAATGATGGAACCACTTTCACACTATCACTGTGAGATATACTATTGTAAACATGTACCAATCAACTTGTAATCGTCATGTACCATAAACAAGTGCATCAACCATGCACCAACCTGTACCTAAACCTGTAATCAACCTGTACCATAAACAAGTGCATCAAACATGCACCAACCTGTACAAAACCTCTACCATGAACAAGTGCATCAACCATGTACCAAGCCTGTACAAAACTTGTACCATGAACAAGTGCATCAACCATGCACCAAACCTGTACAAATAACCTATCCAAACAACATATCACAACAACCTGTCTCATCAATCTTATCAAACAAATCAGATCTACTCACCAAGATCAATCACTAAGAAAACTCTCAAAGATGTGCATCAACCAACCATAACACAACAACTCATAATAATCACCAAGTTCAATATATGCTTCTAATAATATACCAATACAAGTATGCTACATCATCCATAAACCAAGTGTGAACAATACTACTAACAAGTGACTATAGCCATGTACCAAGTATGCACCAATCATGTACCAACTACTCACAAACTATGAATCATCAAGATATACCAACATCATCAACTATACAACTCATGTATGTGCCTACTCATCAACTACTTGTCTCAACCATGTACCCAACATGTACCTCAACCAAAAGTCCTCATTAATTTCATCATACAAATATGATTTGTAAATATGTAATAGAGCCGGTGTATATGATCACGTACCTGCAAACCTTCCTTAACTTTAACAACAAGAGACTAGCATTTTCATCAAACTTTACTTTAGTCTCACATGACTAGTTTTGGATTAGTCAACAACCCTAACTTGAAATAATCATAACTATGTACCTATAATGAATAAAGAT
>ML779359.1:292207-319529 GCA_009831015.1 Picea engelmannii
CCTTAACTTTAACAACAAGAGACTAGCATTTTCATCAAACTTTACTTTAGTCTCACATGACTAGTTTTGGATTAGTCAACAACCCTAACTTGAAATAATCATAACTATGTACCTATAATGAATAAAGATATGAAAATAGTATAAAATATTCTTCAGTTATTTACTCAACTCCTCCAAGTGTCACTACATGGAAACTCTCATAAAAGAAGTTATATCAAAAATGGCATACCGTGGTGAATTTTGTCTTATTCTAGAGAGCGAACTTGTAGAGCATGCCCTGCACATAATATTTGTTGTATGGATCTGAAAATTTTACAATGAATATAATAGACTGTACTCTAACCAAAACTTTTGGTCTTACTTAATTTGGATCTGTTATGAATAAGTTATGACATTTTTACCCGAAACACTTGTTTTAGACTAGTTTCAGGACTAGCCACAAACCCTATTTTCCACGGAGTGTAACTCCAAAACTAAAATGACACACAAGATCAAATTAGTACCACAACTACTTGGATATGTTTTCTCAATGGCCTATCAATTTCATGGTCTGAATCATTTTGGAAAAAAATTTATTGCTAAAATGGTGAGATGAATTGTAAATAACATACCTTAGAAAGCATCATCAAAAGAATTTATCCTCCTTTGAATTTCGGCCTTCTTTACTTCACCTTCTCTTTGAAATTCAGCTTAGATATCATTTGGTTATCTCAATCACATTTATATATTCAATATTTTCAAGTGTGATATTAAATGAGAGAGCCTTTCCTTTTATTTATACTTTCATGTAGCTTCCTCAAGGGGTTACCTTTTAACCATCTTAACCCACTTTCCTTATTTTAGGGTTAACCAACTTCTAACCACTTGTCCAATTAGTAATTTATCCATTAAATTTATTATTTAAATAATTTATTTTGTATCCACTTTGACTTATAGTACACTCATCACTTCACTTTACCTTAAGGGGTTACCTTCTAACAATCTTAAACTACTTTCCTTATTTTAGGTCTAACCCATTTCTAACCACTTGTCAACTTAGCAATTTCTCCATTAACTTTATTATTTAAATAATTTATTTTGTATTCACTTTGAATTATAATATACTCATCACTTCACTTTATTATTTACCTTCTAAAAATATCTTAAACCACTTTGACTACTTTGACCTTTTGGGGCTTCTAGATGACTCATGAGGGTTCTCCAACTTCACATGGCCATAACTCTCTAACCGTGAGTAGTTATGTGATGTTCCACATACCACTAGAAATGGAATGACATGTAATATCTATATATAATATCCTTTCCTTCGAATATATCAAAACGCATACCATTATCCATTAAACAAATTTGGGTCCATTACCCAAACCTGGGTTCTCCAACTTCTCATGGCCATAACTCTCTGACCATGAGGAGTTATGTGATGTTCCACATACCACCGGAAATGGAATGACATGTACTATCCATATAGAATATTCTTACCTTCAGATATGTTAAAACTCATACCATTATACATGAAACAACCTTGGGTACATTACCCAAACCTTTGTGCTACCGGCATTCGCTACCAGAATTTCTCCAAGGGTTGACATCAATCACTGAGGGTTGAAATAAATATACAATATCACTCTCCAATAGTTGACATCAATTACAACCAACTATCCATCAACCTAATCCAATTGTCTGACAATCTCCCCCTTTAGCATTGATGGAAACACCAACATTGATAACAACACTTAGTCATGATAAAATTCATGCTTATACTCTTGATCAATGTTTCTATCTCTCCCCCTTTGACATCGATGGTAAAGCATATCTCCCTTTGGGGATGCTCCCTCTGACTGAACTCCCCTTAGGGATGCTCCCCCTGTCTATGTGCCTTCGATTGTTCTTTTTGTTTATAAGCCTCTTATTACTCTCTTTCCTTTCATATGAATAATAACTCCCCCTTTGACAAAGGGTATCACTATGAAGTCATATCGCTCATTCTTCCCTTGTGAAAATATCTCCCCTTGGAAACATGCCTCTATGCTCTCTCTCCAAGCATTTACCTTTTCATCTGACAAATATCTCCCCCTTTGTCCTATTTATGGTGCTTCCTCATGTACATCTAAGACATATACGATAAGAATTCAAAAGCATTCATTTTGGAGTAGAAATTACTCCTAGTCTCTGGCGAATAGACTCAAGGGCTTCGTGTGGAAGCGGTTTTGTAAAGATGTATGTTGTTCGTTTTTCCCACATATTCAACTCTGATGTTCTTCTTTGCAACCTGTTCCCATAGAAAGTGATACTTGATTGGAATGTTCTTCGTCTTGGAGTGCATCACCAGGTTTTTTTAAAAATGGATGGCGCTTGTATTATCACAATAGATTGGAATGGGATCATCATACTGAACCTATATATTTGTCAAAGTTTGTTTCATCCATAGAACCTATGCAACGTGTTGCTGAAATATACTCTGCCTCGGATGTAGATAAGGATATTGATGATTGTTTCTTGCTTAGCCAACATACTAAACACTCACCCAAGAAGAATGCTACTCCATTGGTGCTTCATCGGTCATCAGTGCAACCTACCCAATCTGCATCTATGTAGGAAATAAGTGATAGATCCTTTCATTTTCGACGCCATAATCCAAACTCTTATGTTCCTTTGAGATATATGAAAATCCTCTTCGCTGCTAATACATGTGATTCCTTTGGTGCTGGTTGGAATCATGCCACCTATCCAACTGCCTGAATTACATATGGTCTGGATGTTGTCACATATTGTAAGCTACCAATCAATGACCAGTATTTCCTCTGGTCTGTAGACATTGAATCATCATCTTTGCTAAACTTGCAACTGGTTTGCATAGGAGTGGTAACTGGTTTTCAATCTTCCATTCCGAACCTCTTTAACATTTCTCTGATATACTTAGTTTGAGAAATAAAAACTCCTTGGTTTCTTTGACATATCTGAAGACCCAGAAACAAGGATAGTTCTCCAAGTAATGACATTTCAAATTCATTCTGCATATCCTTTGCAAATTTCTGGCTTAACTTGTCATTAGTACTTCCAAAACAATATCATCAACATAAATTCAATTAATAAAATATTACCTTGAGTTACCATGATGTAGAGGTTGTTGTCTGTGCTTCCTTTCCATAGTTCATAGAAAGTTTTGGCATTGTTGTTTCTGAGCATTACTCTGTTTTGAATGTGAACTATTGTATGTAGTGCATGTGTCCAAAAAATATCTGTCAATTTGGAACCCATTAGCATTGCTCGATCCATTTCCTGTGTAATTATCATCCATTATGATAATGTTCCTTTGTATCTGAACCACTCTTTGAACCAATCTATGAATCCATGCTCTCGTCCACTATCATATATATGTCCAAACCTACTAAGTGTTCTTACGAATCCATCTATGTCCATACTGTCCAAGACTCTACTTGCGCAACTGTCCATAATGCGGACCCATTATCACTATACTATCATGAAGTCTTGATTAATCTATCAAACTATAATTATGCTAACTAATTTATCTGAATCTATCTTCTCAAACTCTGCAAGTTGCTCGAGGGATGGTTCTTTGGTCTGTCACAACTATCACATAGACTCCCCATGTCTAATATTCATATTACTTGGGAGTCTCTAGGATGGATGGCTCAGAACAATTCTGGCTCTGATGTGTATTCATCATCATCTTCATTGGTAGATTCATTATCTCTTTGAGCTCTGAATTATTTCTTTATGTTTGTGGATTCATATTTCACTACAATGCCTAAAAGTACAATCTCTTGAACTTGTTTCTTATTTATCTGTCCTTCCTTTCTTTCAGTTATTTTCCAAACCTTTCTGCATATGACATATTTCTTTTTCTCTGTATAATTTTCTTCATCTCATTTTATTGCCAATCTTGCGATCTCTGGTACCTTGTCTTTGTTCACTTGTTCTTCCTATTTTCTTATCCATACTTTCTTATATCTTATATCAATATTGTCTTTCATAGAAGTATCGATCATGCTTCTACAATAATTGGTTATGTGTCCATAGTTATGGCATTTGTAACACTCAATATTACGTGCGACCACATAGCCACTTCTTGCTTGAATTTTTTTTTTATAATCCATGCAATCTACATCCTTATTTCCAAAGTTAGTACAATAAAAACAATGACCATAAAATAAATTTGCATACCTGAGAGTGAATGATTTTCTTTGTCGCATAGTCCTTCTGAATTTTTTCCTTGGCTCATCATGATCATGATTTAAGATTCTTTGTGGCTTGAACATGGATGGTCTTCTTGAATATGTATCTTCAATAGTTTTCTTAGATTATGTTTGACCATGATTCCTTCTTTTGAGTACTTTTGCATAAATATTTCTATTTTCTTCATTCTTCTTTTCTAGCAACCTAGAGTGCTTCTCTTCATTCTCTATAACTGATCTGGATGTTTATTTCTTTTAAACGTTCTTGTTGAGCTTGATGATTTTACTTCTCAATGTGACAACTTCTTCTTAAATCTTCTCAACCTCTTCTTCTTTCTTCATTATCTGAGACTTCACGACTTCTTCTGTTCTTTTCGCTTCTTCAAGATGAATTTTTAATGTGATCATTTCTTCTTAAAGTCCTTTTTTTTCTTGACCAAACTATGCCTCAAGATGGTTTAGATCGTTATTTATTTCCTTAAGATGATCTGTCAATATCTTCTCTCTCATTTATGCTTCTTCCTTCTGTGTTGTTATGTTTGTTTTCAAGCACTGCTTTTGATATTCAAGATTTTCTTCGATCTTTATGGATTCTTCTAGCTGAGTTCTTAAGTTCTCGATGACCTATTGGGCTTCTTCAAAAATGTGAACACTTCCCTTTTGTTTCATCAATTCTTTCTTGAGTGAATTGTTTTCTTCTCTTAGTTCATCTAAAGCACTAATCAATTCTTCTTCATAATTGTCTTCCTTTTCAATTAGTTTTTCTATCTCATTTCCTTCATGGCATTCTATTTCAATATGTCCACGCTTTTCACAATTAAAACAAAACAACATACCTACAGTGATTATGTACTCTTCATCTTTTGAATCTTCTTGACATGTTGAACATAATTCTTCTTTATTCATATCTACATCTTATTTGACATTTTATGAATCTGTGATGGGTGAAGAATATATGTCATGTAACTTATCCCAAAGTTATTTTATTAATGAACATTTACTAACCTTTTCTCTTACCGGATTAGGTAATCCTTCCCGGATGAAATCCATTTCTATTTTGTTATTTTTCCTCAATTCCTTCTTGGCTGCAGTCTTTTCCCTTTTTGAACTATCATATCCCATAACAACTGATAGCCAAATATAATGTCCCTATGCCTATAAAAATACTTTCATCCTTATGCTCCACATCTCATACTTAAAACCATTCTGACCATTAAACATTGGTACTCCATTTTCAGAATAATCCATGATCTCCTTCCATTGGTTAAACTATTTCCTGATGGAACCAACTCTGATACCACTTGTTGGATTACTAAGACGGGAGGTTGAATCAGTAATAAATAAATTTAATCATTTTTAACCATATAATCCAATTGTTATATCAATGTAGCATTATGATACAATAACTGCAGAGTAAATAAGTAATGAACAAATGAACAATCATACACATACATAGTACACCAGTATTGAAGAATTGCATTCATTGGTAGCACCAAACTCCTTTGTTTTCCAGCTCCAACTGGAAGGAGGTTCGAACCCCCTAGTTTCTCAGGCTACAAACCTGAGTGAATCTTCAACTCCCAAATTCTCTGGCTACAACTAGAAGGAGCCTACAATCCCTTATGTTCTCCAGCTACAATCAGAAGGTGGCTACAACCACCTGTCCTTGCCCCGTCCAACCGTCTTGACATATAAGTAGAATGATGGAACCACTATCACACTATCACTATGAGATATACTATTATAAACCTTTACCAATCAACATGTAATCATCCTATACCATAAACAATTGCATCAACCATGCACCAATCTATAACTCAACCTGTAATCAACCTGTACCATATACAAGTGCATCAGCCATGCAACAACTTGTACAGAACCTGTACCATGAACAAGTGCATCAATCATGCACCAAACCTATACAAAACATATACCATGAACAAGCGCATCAACCATGCACAAAACTTGTACAAATAACCTGTCACAACAACATGTCCAAACAACCTATCACAACAACCTGTCTCATCAATATTATCAACCAAATCATATCTACTCACCAAGACAACTTTGAAAGATGTGCATCAACCAACCATAACACAACAACTCCTAATCATCACCAATATCAATATGTTCTTCTACTAATATACCAATACAAGTATGCTACATCATCCATAAACCGTGTGTCAACAATACTACTAACAAGTGCCTCCAACCATGTACCAAGTATGTACCAATCTGTATCAACTACTCATCAACTATGACTCATCAATATGTACGAACATCATCAACTATACACCTTATGTATGTGCCTACTCATCAACTACTTGTCTCAACCATGTACCCAACATGTACCTCAACCAAAATCCCTCATCAATTTCATCATCCAAATATGATTTGTAACTCTGTAATAGATATGGTGTATACGATCACATACCTGGAAACCTTCCTTAACTTTAACAACAAGAGACTAGCATTTTCATCAAACTTTACTTTAGTCTCACATGACTAGTTTTGGATTAGTCAACAACCCTAACTTGAAATATTCATAACTATGTACATGTAATGAATAAAGATATGAAAATAGTACACAATGTTCTTTAGTGTGTTTTATGCAATTCCTCCAGGTGTCACTACTTGGAACCTCTCAGAAATGGAGTTATAGCAAAAATGACATACCTTGTTGAATTCTCACTTATTCTAGAGAGTGAACTTGTAGAGCGTGCCCCAAACAGAATATTTGTTGTATGGATCTGAAAATTTTACACAAAATACTATAGACTGTACTCTAACCAAAACTTTGGTCTTACTTAATTTGGATCTATTATGAAGAAGTTATGACTTTTTTACCCAAAAAATATGTTTTAGACTAGTTTCAGGACTAGCCACAAACCCTATTTTCCATGGCGTGTAAATCCAAAAATAAAACATTTATTAACCTCCAATGGTATTTTGAATTGGCCTTAGATGTACCAAAATCATCTAGGGCCAATTTGAGTGCACAACTCTTAAGGATTGTAGATGTTTCACATTTTGAGTCTCCTTCTAAAGAAAATAAAGGCATGTTTTCTTTCCCTTTATGATTTTTAGGTATTCCAAAACCCCCATTCAAAACCTAGACACTTACATTCCTCCTTTGATACCCTACATGTTTTCTTCTTTACCCTAATGGAGTAGACAACCACTCTCTATACTAGAAATCAAAATGTACATAATTTATAGGAAGGGAAGCTTTAGTAGTTGAGACATTGATTTACCAATGATATCCATAATTGATGAAGAGATAATCATCATTGGTGTCTCCTTATATCTTTGTGTATCATTCCTATCTTATTGCTTCATTTTGGTTTAGATTGATGCTACGTTCTTTGGATAACTACTAGCACCTTTGGAGATTTAAACACTTCTAGGTCCATGTCTCCATCAAAATTTACCACTTTTATCTTTGGACTCTTGAGATCCTGAACTAAGATAATTTCTTCCTTACTCTCTCATGATGATGACATCCCCTTCTTTGAATCTACTTTTAGCAATTGGTTTCTCATTGAGTTGTAAGACTTTTTGAAAGTGTGGTTGTGCACAATTCCTTAGGCCATGACTATAGATATGTCACCTTGCATACCTATATGGGTATTTTTATGTAATCAATAGTATATACATGTATTTTATCCACAAGTACAATTTCAACAACATGCATCAACCCTTCCTTGAGGTCTAGCTCGACTATAATTCATTCGTGTAGAATCCTATAGGAAATATACTTTTAGGACTCTTCGATTGCTTTCAATCTTGCTAGACTATCTCGTATAATTTTTGAGACGTTATCATTAAAAATTTTGATGGGTAGTCTTAGTTGCTTCACCCAAACCAAATAGTTTGTTGTTACCTCCAACCGAGGATAAAAAAAACAACAACCACCTCTACAAAGATAAAATTGATAGTCCTTAGAACCATCTTCCCCTCAAAAACTTTTTCTACATCCTTCTCCCTCCTAAATTAAGACCCTTTCCACCAACATATTATTATATGAACATTAGACCGTAACCAAGAACTTGAACCGATGATATTTATGTCCAATCATTCATGGTTCTTTCATAAATTTATCTTCGATAGAACTTGCTAATTGGTTTCCCACTATATTACAATGCATTTCCTATTCCAATATCTTCTCCAACCACCATCCTGGCCATATTCTTAGTCTTCTTTACACATATTTTTTCCCTTTTCACCTAATTGTCCTCCATTTCGCTTCCCCATTGCAATACTCTACTCAATTCATCCAAGTCTAGGTCCACCTCTAGACGCAAATAAGTAGTCTCACCAAACAAACTTTGTGAAAACTTCTTACCATCCATCCTAACCAAATCCCAATCAACATTACTTCTTACAAGATCCTTTGGTATCTTGATTTGACTGACTATTACAACCTAATTACATGAATCCCTTATGTTGACCACCTCGTCTATGTTTCCATCATAATTAATGGCATGTCTAACTCCATTTGGCTTATACATTGTACCAGCGTTATTTATGAGTCTATCAACCTCCTTAGCTATCCCTTTCTAACCCATATGACCCAAATTCTTCTACGTTTCTAAAGTTTTGTTTTGTCGCTCTCAAACCCCCATCGAATAAACACTAACATCTTCCTTCCTAGGACTTTTCCTATTAACATAAAAAAAATTATCTATGCTCAAAAGGATCCACTCTAGGACTTTTCCTACTAAGATAACAAAAAAATATCTACCGTCAAAAAGATTCTCTAAATAATTCAAAGATTGTTCCTCCTAAATTCGATAATGTCAAACTCTTATTCATCACTTTAATAATTTATGTATATCATCTCTTAATTAATTGGTCCAACATAATAATTTTCCAACCATTATTCTTGATTAGTTAGCTACACTAGAAGGTTATATAATGTTAAATGTGTAAGAATCCTATCTCTACCAATTAAAAAAAAACAATCTTACAACTTGACAATGTTCAATAAAAGAATTTCCCTCATAACTAAATGTGCTAATTTAATTAAAAGAAGACCAACCATATTAAGGCTTCAAATATCTTCATTGTTATATGAGTTTAATCAATTGTTACACACTTTTTTTTTCCACAAACATTTTCTTGTTATATTAATATATAAGTGTGATCCCAAAAAAGAGTGATAGTGATGCAAATAGTGAGGGATGTCAGCTAATAAAGACTTAAAAATAATGCAGGGCCCTCATTTCCATCTTCCCATAAGTTGTATGTTATATCGAGTTTAATAAAAATCAATCAAATCCCAATCAAAATTAATTAATATAAAATCAAAATAGTTCTCTTTTTGAAACCATTAATTATTCAATTAAATCAAATCACAATCAAAATTAATTAATTAATATAAAACCAAAATAATCCTCATCTTGAAACCATTAGTTATTGAAATAACAAATCTAATAAAAATCAATCACATCACAATCAAAATTAATTAATATAAAATCAAAATATAGTAAAAAGAACATTTAAACAATTCCAATTCCTTAAATATCTCCCCAATCTATTCTCAAAATATCACGCCCGAGATGAGCTATGAGCATCAGTTATTATCATCAGAAATAAAACCATCATTGGGAGGTACCTCCACTCTTGATTTTCCATTCCTAAAAGTACCACTTCGCCTATCGAAACCATAAAACTTTCTGGGAATATCGCCTTCCTTAATAATATCATTAAGATAAATATGTTTAAACAATTTACTAATATTGTTTTTTATAAAAATGTGTACATAGTTACATAAATTCATCCACTTGTACTAATACGTTTATTTATGAAATTATTAATATTGTTAAAACCTTTTAAAAATATTTATTAAATAATTAATTTTTATATAAATTTTAAAATTTAAAAATATATTTAAAAACAATATTATCGTATATAAGATAACATTATGATTAAAATAATTATAGTTACATAAATAATTAATTGATATAAATGTACTTTTTATAAAAATATGTATATAATTATATAAATTCATTATACTCTCATTTTTATTTCTATTATGTGATTGTATTCGTTATAATATTTTCATATATTAGTTAAATAATAATTATTATTGACGTAACTCTATAAAAACATTTTCCATGATGTAACTATCAGTTCCCATTTTCTACTAACGATTCAATTTCATAATTATGATGTATAGGAAACTTCCAAAACTATACTTTAGAAATGTTACAAATGTCTTAATAGTAGAGTGACGAGAAATATTAAGAGTAGCTCACATAAAATATCTTTCAAATTGAAATTCATCGTCATTTTAATATGTTTAAGCTTTGAAATCAGGTTTGCTATTTTTAAGAGTTAGGAGTCGAGCGCGCGTTAAGGTTCACCGTTGCAACTTGAATCCATCGCTTTCTCTTCTTTGCCACGACCATGGAGGCCGAGGGAGGGGCACCCCAAGTCCCGTCCTACAGCTCTGTCACAGGAAAGGAGCATGACTCCTCTCACTTCAAACGCCCAACTTTTGAACACCCGGAGGGAATGCAACAACTAATCTGGGAGGACGAAATGCCGAAGGAAAAACTGATGGACATCGATCCTGAAACCAGTCAGCAAAAAGGTAAATGCACTTGGGAACCCGGAAAATGCATCCCACAAGCTTCGATAGCTCCAAAATACACCATCAGCTCTCCAAGAATCGAAGATCAGAAACAATACATGAGAGATTTTGCCCTGATAGGCAAATTCATGGGGCTATGGCCTTCTGAAAAATACCTGGTCGAATGGATTCAACATTGGTGGAAACCCAAGGGGCATTACGATCTCCAACTAGGATAAAAGGGCTTCTTCACAATCATTCTTCATAACCTGGAGGGAAAAAATNGGGGGGGGGGGGGGCGTACTTCTACAACTCAGCAAGCCTCTTCCTTAGACTTTGGACGGAAAGATTCAGCCTGGAAAAGGAAGACTTCACCCACGCCCCGGTCTGCCTGCGATTGTACTCACTCCCACATGAATTCTGATTGGAGGAGATTCTCGCAGGAATTGGGAACACCATCGGCAGCTACATAAAAGCATCGGAGGAAACCAAGCAATGAAGGTACACTTCTTATGCCCACATCTATGTCTATTTAAACATCTCAAAATCCATTCCTGGATCCATTATCCTAGATTATCAAGATGGTTAGCGGTCCCAAACCCTAGAATACAAGGACATCCCCTTTCGCTATCACAAATGTCATGAGCATGGACATCGTTTCCGTGAATACCCCCTAAATAACCCACCTAAGCCAGCTCAGGAAGACTCTGACAAGACCAAGGAAGGCTTCATCCAGGTCATGGGCCGTAGTAAGCATCAATCCAAGAGGACACCCCCCAGCCCCGCCCCCACCCCCCCCGGACCTCTCACCAAGAACTCCTTTGATGCTCTCCAAACCTCGTCGGATACCCCCTCCCCATCCACCAACCCTCTGACAACACCTGCAGCCAGTCAAACCTATGCTCTGCCCGATCCCCTAGCCCATCCCTCCTCTCAACCTTCAATCTCGATGCCCATTCTTCCAACTACTCTCGGCCCAGAAATGGGGTATCCAGATACGGACCTAGAGGATCAAGAACTGGCAGGCATTGACATGGCCCATCTGGAGCAAGCATATCGCAAGCAACAACTATACAACATTCTGTTAGACCAACTACACAAGGTGCACAAGGTATTTCTCAATTCTTCGGCAGTAGGTTTAGCCAGAGCCAACACGAATCTAAGAATACAAAAAAAAGCCTCAAAGGAACAACGCAAGCCTGCAAAAAAGGAGAAGAAGAGAGGCAGAAAACCGAAACACCAACTCATTCAAGACGTAGGCAACTTTCTGGTCAACTCAGGTCAAATACATTTGATCTTTGACAGCTTCCCTCCCCTCCAGCCCCCATCATCCTCATGAAGATACTATCCTGGAACATAAGGGGCCTTAACGCAAAGAGAAAACAAGCTTTTCTCAAAGACAGAATCAAGAAGGATCAACCAGACATAGTCCTCCTACAGGAAACAAAATGCGTGAGGTAGAGGCGAATATCACTCTACAAAGATGTTGGAAGTAGGCTCAGTATGTGGAAGTGGATGCCAGAGGGGCAGCTGGAGGTTTTGCAATGCTCTGGAACCCCACCACAGTCTTACTTGACAATGTTTTTACCTCCAAATGGACCATCATTGCGTCCTTTCTCTTCATTGGCTGGAACAAACAGGGCTACACCACAAATGTTTATGGCCCCCCCAAACGAGGGGACAAGGAAGCCTTTCTTCAACACTTGGAATGGATCGCAAAGAATTTAGGCCCCCAACATTGGATCCTTGGGGGAGATTTCAACATGATCACAGGAATGGAGGAGAAAAAGAGAGGCCATCACTCTCTAGGAAATGACAACATAAGTTTCAATGGCACCATCAGTCTCCTAAATCTCATTGATGTTGGAACAAAAAATGGGATGTTTACTTGGTCCAATAGGTGTTCGGGGGCACAACACATCTCCAGTAGACTTGATCATTTCCTAGTCTCCGAAGCTATTATGATGGATGACTTACCTTGGAACACCACAGTCATAGACACCCTGGGATCAAATCACTGGCCAATTTTACTAACTCTCAACAGCACTGGTACCCTAGGGAGGAAACTGGTCCACTTTGAAAAATTCTGGTTGAAACACCCGTATTTCCAAACAAACATAATGATATGGTGAGAGGAGGCAGCTATCCAAACAGGGACCTCAATGTATCGGTTCCAACAAAGACTAAAAAACCTGAAGCAACCCCTAAAATCCTGGAATAAGTCCACCTTTGGCGACATCTTCCAAGCATAGGAAAATATCAAACAACAAATGCAGACACTCCAACAACAGATCTGAACACAGGGTTTGACGGAAGACCTTAAAATGAAGGAAACACTCTTAACCAACCAGATTGCAGAAAGGAGAGCCCAGGAAGAAGTACTCTGGCGGCAAAAATATCGCATCCAATGGCTAAAAGAGGGGGGAAAAACACAAAAATCTTCCACAGATCTATGATCCAGCGACGCCAAACCAATCACATCACCCACTTAGTCTCAGTGCAAGGTATAGAAATTCAACAACATGAAGATATGGAAAAGGAATTGCTTTCTTACTATCAAACTCTTCTCACAAAACCCCCAACAGATCGCTCCCAGACCATTGATTCCATCCTCAGAAACATTCCCAAGGAGGTCACCAAAGAGAAAAACAAAGCCCTCATGAGACCAATAACTTAGGAGGAGGTCATCAATCTCTTAAGGCTACCCAGCTAGGCAAAGCTCCTAGACCAGACGAATTTACCTCAGACTTCTTTCATTACTGTTGGAGCATCACCCATGAAGAGGTTTGGGAAATCATTGAGGACTCTAGAAAATCTGGAAAAGTCCTCTAAGCCCTCAACACAACTTTTCTCACCCTCATACCTAAGGAAAACAACTTTACGTGCCCGTCGCAATTCAGACCTATAGCCCTCTGCAATGTCATTTACAAACTCCTCACTAAGATTATTGCCACCCATCTTAAACTCATTCTTCCATTCCTGATCTCCCCAGAACAATTAGGCTATGTTGAGGGAAGACAAATTATGGACAACATGATCCTGGATCATGAAGTTATTCACTTCCTTCACTCTACCAAAACTCAAGGTATGCTCCTAAAACTAGATCTCTCTAAATATTTTGATAAATTGAGTTGGAACTACTTAAGATCTTCCCTCCTAGCCTTTGGATTTGATCCCACGTGGGTCTCCTAGATAGTTATTCTCACCTCTTATGCATTGTTTTCCATTCTCATCAATAGCGTCCCCTCCAAGCCCTTCTCTCCCTCATGAGGCATAAGACAAGGGGACCCACTCTCACCTTTCCTGTTTATCCTACTGGCAGAAGAACTGAGACGCTCTCTCAAAGAAGCCATCAGGGACCACTCTCTCTCTGGCCCCACACCCCATGGCATTTCTCCCCCCATCTTGCACAGCCAATTTGTAGATGGTATACTTCTTATGGGTTTGTCCACAGCCAGAGAGGCCCTGCGCTTTAGAGCCATCGTTGACCTCTTTTGTAAGGCTTTGTGAATGGAGGTGAATTTACGCAAATCCCAAGTTTTCATTTTTATCACTCCTTTGGAAATCCAATGTCACCTCACGCACCTGTTAGTATTTACCCATAGTGTCCTTCCCTATGTTTACCTAGGAATTCCCCTCATTGACAACCCACTCAGAAATTCTTCTTGGGACTCCTTATTGTCCAGCTTAAAAAATAGACTCTCTCTCTGGACCTTTCGTTCCCTCAATTTTCCTGGTCACCTCATCCTCCTTAAATTTTTCTTGCAAGCTCTCCTGGTTTACCTCTTCTCAGCCTTGGTGGACCCAAATTTCATTCTTGACATTTTGAGAACGCTTCAAAGAAGATTCCTGTGGCAGGGTAACAAAGAAGGGCGTAAAATGTCCTTGGTAAGTTGGCAAAAAGTCTGCACTTTGAAAAAGGAAGGAGGACTCGGTCTCCGCGACCCAACTATTCTCAACAAATTCGTGAGTGCTAAAATATGGTGGATATGGTTAAAGAGACCACAAGATTTGTGGGCTCGATTATGGATGAAGAAATACACCCCCACTTTCCCTGAAACATAGCTCTTCAGGTGGAATGGTCAAAGCCCGAGGTCGCTGATCTAGAATGCAGCCAGGAACAATCACAAACTCATCACCGACCACTCGTTATGGGAACTTCAAAGTGGCTCCTCGGCTTACTTTTAGAGCGATTCATGGCAGCAACTCCCACCCCTGAACACAAATTTGACTCTCAGCAACCTCATCCCTCTTACAATAGTTGCTCGACTTCATAAAGTGATAGACTACTAGAATCCTTTTGACCCAAGGGAAATTTGGCGCACTTGGAAAACCTCTCATGAGAACCTGCACATTCCCCCACAAATCAACCTACGTCCCTTACAGAAACATCTAGCTACAAGGAAAATTTCTAGTCAACAAGGCGAGGATATACTCAGATGGGGCCACTCCACCAGAGGAGCCTTCAACATTCTAGAAGCTTACTACATAAAAGAAGGCCATAAAACCTTACCTCGAGAGGAGGTTTGGGGGAAAAATTGGCATATGAAAATTTGGCCAAAAATCAACACCTTTCTTTGGTTAGTGGTGCACAATAGCATCCTTACCTAGGATAATATTCAGAAAATGGGCTTCATTGGCCCTTCTTGGTGTCATCTATGTGGACAGGAGGAAGAAACTCAAAGTCACCTCCTAAATCTTTGTCCTTACAGTTCATGCATCTGCGATCACATCACCAGTATCATGAGAATGTCAGATAGGAACCGTACAAGCTTAAAGGAAACCATTGAGGGTTGGAGAAGTTCAACCTTTCAGTCACCCATCCTCAATGGAATTTGGTAGTTGCTCTAGGTTTCATCCTCTGGAACATCTGGAAAGAGAGGAACAAAAGAATATTCAAATCGATCACCAGGAACTGGCAAGATGTGTGGACCACAATCCAAACCACTATCAATGAAACCATCTCATTACATCCGTGGACAGAGCAGGACCTCACACCCCCTCAAAATGAATTTCACATTCTCAAGGCATGGAAAATCAATCTGACTCCCACCCTTGAAAGATCATTAGCAGTTGCAAGATGCAATACAAGATATTGATTTACATTGGGATTTTTTAGGAAGTGGGAAGTGCTCAGAGGTCGATGGAGGGATGAAACCTTCATTTTGTAAAATGAAAAGATACATCCTTAATTAAGATCCACACAGGTGGAAAATTTTGAAGCATTGAAGGAGGAAGTTGGAAAGTTTATCATAAGTTGGTATCAAGGTGGGAAGTTCTAGTTGGATGAGATGATTAAGATGACCTCAAATATTATCTAGAAAATTATAGGATTTCCAAGTATTAGAGAAATTGTTCCTAAGAAAATTCTCGCATTTGACTGGATCAATGCATTTACTAGAGTCACCAAAACAAAGAAGTCAAAATGGTTAGTGATCAATAAAAAAAAAGAGTCAAGATGTTAAGTGGAATTGCATCCACTTTTGTTTACTAGATTAATTCAAGTGTCTAATATTTTATTAAGTATGCTGGACGAAATTGAACATATTATCGAAGAATGAATGGTTTACAATAGGGATGAGATTGTTGCAAATATTGTTAGGTTAAATTGTGAAGAATGTGAGGAAACTAGTAAAATAAGTAGGTACCCATCACTCCTCATCCATGTCAAGGATTTTCCCAGTTAATGAACCTACATTTACACCTCCCAATGTGTCAAATACGTGGAACTTCTCCTGTTTTGCATTGAAATAGAAGGGAAAAAATAACAACCTAACACCTCATCATATGCTTTTAGAATGGGTGAAAGACATGAATTTGAATTGCAATAGATGGTGAGTACCAAGAAACACTTGAAGGAACTTATCACCAAACACACACACAACTATGCCTCAACTAATCAAAGGTTTAGTATGGATGAGTAGGAGGTGAGCTTAAGCATCTTTGTTATTACCCAATAGTCAATGATGTCTTTGAAAAATTAAGAATACATTCAAACACTATCTACCCAATTTTTGAAGTCGTAATGTGAGAACCAAAAACATTATTTACACCTCTAAAAGCTAGTAAGTATGAGGAGGAAAATGAAGGAAAAATAAATACCATCCCATTTGTTGCAAGAACACCATCAGGAGCAACATCACCAGTTATGGAAGGTAAGAATCCAACCAAAGTTGACACAATGCAAGTAAAGACTGACATGGAAACCAATTGATATATGATGAATTACATGCCCTCTTTGAAGAAGAATATGATGCTAACATTGAGGAACCTATATTAAAGTGGAAGCTAGACAAAATAACCAAGAAAATGTCGACTATTTACGAAGATGGAAAAGGGAAAATAACAAGGGATAAAGTAAGGAAAATGAAGCACGTGTTAGAATTAAGTGTTCAACAAGAATTCATGAAATCAAATGAAAAGGTCAAATCCATATTATTTGGTGTACTAAAGAATAAAATCACAATTTAGAACAAATTTTAGGATGAAGTGGAGACTTTAAGTTAGAAAAAAGAGAAAGTATCTCAAGTAGCAAAGCAGAAGAAAACTAAAGTGCCCAGAATCAAAATATATCCCAAACATAAGCCAACAAATCTAATGAGGGGAAGCACATGACCTAAGCTGTTGAATGGACCAAAATAAATGAAAAAGTATCCAAGACCAACTATGCCAAGTCCAATAATACAATAAATTGCAAGAGGAAAAAATAATGATCATTCTCAGCACCAAAATGAGGAGCATGAAAATGAACAGGATGAGGAGTAGTAGAGTCCCTTTGGAAGCACACTGAATAACATAGATAAAATGCAAGATATTATGAAACAAATAGAAAAAAATCAAGTTTCGCCCAACAAAGGAACATAGAAACAATAGGGTTTGACTTACTAAAAGACAAATCAGATGCAACATACTACCCAATAACTTATAGAAGAAGAAAAATGACTCTTGGGAAGAAGTACAAGAAATTAGGGGAAGAAACAGGGAAAAATTATAAGTTAAAAATGTGGTTTACTATGTTTATACTAAAGGGGGAGAAACAAGGAAATGTATCAGTAGTCTTTGAACTAGAACATGTGTCTAACTTTCAAATTCAATATTTGTACAAACTTTTTTGAAAAGAAATGAATAAGAGACTAACCAATTCAACAAAGAAGATAAAGGAATGAAAGGAAAAGGATAAGGTTGTATCAAAAATTTGAATAGATTAGGCTTAATTTGCATTAGGGATAACATTGATTAGTTGACATAGATATCTAGTTGACTATCTGAGATGGCTAGTCGTTGATTTTCTTCAACAACAATAGATCATCATTGTTGAGAACCAACAATTTATTAATAACCAAGTTGGAAAAATTCTCTAAAAAGTATAATAGAAATTTGAAAAAAGGAGCAATCACAGGATGCAGACACCACTTCTATGTGCATTAACATTATTCTCACTAATTGGATATTGTATGACAACTAGCCTAAATCCATCTTAACCCTACATCTATCAAGCATTGAGAGGGATGAAATACCTCAAGTTGAAAACCTCTTTTAGAGTGCAAAACTTGAGGAAATGTTTTCACCTCAAAAGTCTTGATCCCTCTCGATGCTTGATATTTCTTACTAATTGGCTATTGTAATACAACTAGCCTAGATCCATCTTAACCCTCGACCTATCAAGCATTGAGAGGGATCAAATACCTCAAGTTGCAAACCTCTTTTAGAGTGAAAAACTTGAGAAAATGTTTTCACATCGAGATATTTCACCCCTCTTGACATTTGATAGATCGAGATTAAGATGAATCGAGAATGGTTCAATATTTGTTATTATGTACCTCATACTTGTTAATTTAAAAACAATTGAAAATAATGCCAAAGAAAATTAGTCCACATTCATATTTTCCAATAGTTTATATATATATATATATATATATATATATATATATATATGAGAGAAAAAAAATATTATTTAATTATATTTAAACATATTATATTGAGCCTAACATATATTAGAAAAATGTTATTATCTCTTCAATCTATTCAATGACGAGTAATAAAATACAAGAATTTTAATTTATAATTTTAATGTTTTTTATTTAGAAAATTTTCAATTTAAATTATACTAATCTTTTTTTAATATAATTTTGTTTATAAGTTTAAAAAAATTATGTAACATTTTCATGTTAAGAATGAGTATTTTTATGCCGAAAGGCGTACACCTATTGACAATGGGCACATTTAATATGTTTTTAGTGCTTAATCAGTTTTGTATAGACAAAATTAAATATTGTTGGAATAATCTTAATCGTCCCAATAAATCAATGGTTGTGATTTCAACCACTAACTTCCTCACTACTATAAAGACATCCACTATTTTTATTACAACTATTATTTAGTGGGCGGAATTTTCCTGCTTGGAGCTCTTACCCCATCGATTATTTAATGCGCAGAGTTCTGTGGTTATTTAATGCCAGCAGTTATTTCAGCGTTCACCTATGTGACTGTGCTAGTAATATAAAAATACACTTTATCATTTGTAAATTTTCTAATATTATTTTTTCATTAATTTAGTTTAATAAAATTTATCTATCTTCCATAAAATTTCATCTTCTTATTAATTTTTTTTTTCTACATTTCTATCCGATTCTTATTAATTTTTTTTCTTTTACATTTCTATCCGAATCAAATATGTATTTCCCTTTTATTCAATGTCTTGATATAATTTTCTTATTAACACATGGTTTTCACTCCTATATGCATACCCCAAACACTTCGTTTAATATGCTAGTTTCAAGTTACCACATCCTTGGAATGCCTAAAATTGTGAAACTTTTGTTACTTACATTAAACCTAAGCTGCCCTGCCCATGCTTACCAAACTCTCATGTGAGTCTATGGACAATCTCTTACATGTCGATGTTCTCCATGTGAACATGGGAAACAGTCTATAGAAACAAATCATTTCAAATGTGCTCATGATAAATATTAATTATCCAGCCACCTAAAGGTCCCGAATAGTGTGGGATTATGTAGTTATGATATATGATGTCTACAAAATCTTATAATTTCATTTAATCAGTTTACTTTCATTTCTCTATCTTCTATAAAATTTCATCTTCTTATTAAAATCTTAATAAGAATTTATATTTCTATGTTACATTTGTTTTTTACATTTTTGTTGAAATCAACTTTTTTATATATATATATATATATATATAACATTTCTGTTGAAATCAACATATATATATATAACATTTCTGTTGAAATCAATATATACATTCCCATTATTTCTTAGATATATACATTCCCATTATTTCTTAGGATAATTTCTGTTTTCACTCTTATAAGTGTAAGAACTTATAAGAGATGAAATATGGTTATAATACCATATGTGTTGTTAATATAACACAGTTTATTTTGTTCGAGCCAATTGGTTTTCTCAAATCCAAAAAAACATAATAAGAGATTGTCGTCCTTGATTCGTATTTCCCATGATAGTAATATTGTAATTGAGATCTTAACTAATTTGTAATTAATATATATATGGTTTACACAATTGTTCTATCGAAAGAAACATAATTTGTAATATATATATATATATATATATATATATATATGTGTGTGTGTGTGTGTGGGTGGGTGGGGATACTACCCCATTTATTAAAATTTCAAAAGAAACATAGGGTATCCATTCCATGATCCACTCAACTCTTGATATATTGAAACCCATATGTATATGGTATCAATCTAATGTATGGTCATCTTGTGTTACCCTATGCTTTTGATAGATATAGTTATATAACCATTGCTTAGATATTTTTTGTTTTAATAGATAGAGATATTTATTGAAACATGCCAATATAATAATGTATGTATCTCCACTCATGGAATATACACTTTTGATAGATATAGTTACATGACCATTACTTCAATATTTTTTGTTTTAATAGATAGAAATATTTCTTGAACCATGTCAATAGAATCATGTATGTATCTCCCCTCATGGAATACACATTGTTTCTATGAGATAGCTTCTAGAGAAAAAAATATCCTTATTATGGTAATATTTTCAATTATTTTGTATATGCAGTTGTATAAGGAAGTATGCTAGAAATAACCAAAAAAAAATGGCTCATTTGTATTGGGGGTATATGATATCAATTTTGACTAGAAAACCCCTATCATTTTTCCCATTTTTCTCTCCTTGCTAATAGACCTTTAAGTAAGTCCTCCTCTGATAGGTCATAAATCTCAATAAAGAATTACACTAGCCATCCATATATCCCTAATATATTATCTCTTTCAGTGGAGGTTAAGACAAATTTAAACTCCTCATTTGATATTTCTACCATTAACATTTGACTATCATTCTCTGTCATAATACTTGGAAAGTGAGAGATTAACTTCCAAATTTCTACTATATTGGTCCATGCTAGCTTTGTATAAATGGATTGGAAATGGGACACCCCCAAATCTATAATCTCATTGAATTTACTAATTTATTCTCAACTTGGCCACTCCATTTCCCATAATGTATCCATTTTCCTTTTATGCATGGAAATTTTATATAAAAAAAAAACTTAGTATATTCACCCCTCTTCAAGGAAAAGGGATAGATCAACAATATGGCTCAAATTTCTTAAAACAATATAATCATTAAGAGTTCAACATGTCACTTGTGGGAATGGAACTTGGGTGGGAAGGATAAAATTTATCCTCTCAACCACCTAGGCTACACCAAAATGATTGAATCCCCCTTTAATAACATCTATAGCTAAAAATTCCTGGTCGTTAAATTTTTTTCCTATGAACCATATCATTCTTTGATTCACATCTATTGTTTCTTGAATAAGGATCACATATGACTTATGCACCTCTACTAGATTTGTTAATCTTTGTTAAGGAAAGTATTTTTGAGGGATCTCCCAACCCTCTAGAATTGAGGGATTCCATGATAATTGGGGAACTTTGGTAGAAACTTTTCCTACTTTAAGGACCCCTTTAGAACGATTTTTCTTTCTTTTTTTAGTTTCATTCAAAGCTCTTTCTTAGGAATGTTAGAGGTATGGTTTTATTTCTATAGTTTATGTGTATAGTTCACTTAAAGGGTCCATTACCAAGCCCCCTTATATACCCTCCTCTTCTGTGGCCTTGTCTCCCTTTCTTAACCTCAAATGGTATTTTGACTTGGCCCTAGATGTACAAGAATCATATAGGGCCTATTTCAATAGAAAACATTTAAGGATTGTAGATACTTACCATTTTGAATCTCCTTCTATGGAGAATATAGCCATATTTTCTTTCGTTATATTCTTTTTAGGGATTCTCAACCCCCTGTTTAAAACCTTGTAATTGTCATTTCTAACTTAGATCTTCTATATATTTTCTTCTTGACTCTAATGGAGTAGACTAGCACTCTCTATTATAGAAATCAAAATCTACATAATTTAAAGGAAGGGAAGTTTTTGGTAGTTGAGACATTGAGTCACCACTAATCTCCACACTTGATGGAGTGTTAATCATCCTTGGTTTCTTCTTTGAGTTTTGTGGACCATTCCTATTCTATTGCTCCATTTTGGTTTACAATGATGCTCCCTACCTTGGACTACTATTAGCACATTTTGAGATTCAAATGCTACTAGATCCATTCCTCCATCAAAATTGACCACTTTATTTTTTGGACCCTTGAGATCCTGAACTAGAAGTAAAAACAATTCTTTGCTTTCTCATTATGATGGCATCCCTTTCTTTGAATCTACTTTGGAAATTGGGTTCTTCTTGTGTTGCAATACTTTTTGAAAGTGTGGTTGTACATAGTTCCTTAGGATATTCCTACAAATGTATTACCCTAAAAACCTATATGGGTATTTTGTTGTAATTAATATTCTATGCATGTATTTTACCCCCAACTACAATTTCAATAACAACCAACATTGCTTAGTTGAGGCCTAACATTACTTTGCCTCTATAGAAACAACATACTTTACGTTTGTTGTTGAAAGTGAAACAATGTAACGAACCTCATCGTTACGACAACAACTTTGTAGCAGGTGCAATTTTTTTTTTTGTTTAAGGTGTGTGCGGGCGTGTAAAGAGGAAACATACACACTTGACTCTACGTCACCAACCGACGGCTAACAAGACGCAACCACGATGATCACAACAAGAGAACACAAGGCACACAACAAGTAACTGCAAGCATATAAACGATATAGACATAAGGAAGAATCCATAACAGTAGATTTTACTATTTCTGCACAGGAAAGCATGGCGTTTAATCTTAGTCCTCTACTCTAGAGAGAGAGAAGGTCAGATAGGCTCCTGGCCGACTGCTCAGGCAGAAACTAGTAACCCGACTATGAACAAGATGCAAGTAAGACGAACACAACAAGACGTCATACGACATACCAAAGTAACAACAAGAAATAAACGTCCCTAGACATAAGGCGTACAACTAGCAACTGTAAGCAGAAAACGACACCAGGTGTTATGTACAGTACAGTCACAAATGGAAGAATCCAACAATAGAGTTTATTATTTCTGCACAGAAAAGCAGGGCGTTTAATCTTAGTCCTCTTCTCCAGAGAGAGAGAAGGTCAGATAGGCTCCTGGCCAACTGCTCAGGCAGAAACTAGTAATCTCTGTCAGGTGTGTCGCAAGAGTGGAAACCCTGCCTTTAAAGGGCCTGAGACTCTTGATACGGCATTGGATTCTTTACACAGAAAAATCACACACACAAACATATATGCTAAGGCTACATGGAGGTGTCTATACCCCGCCCAACACAAGCAGACCAAGCGAACGCTACATCAAAAACACAAGACCATCGCTACGCGATCACATCCAACAACTTCATAAGAATTCCATGGTGCAAGAAAATTTGATTGCAAAATCCTATCATAAAACGACATAAGTGCGAGCGCAAGAAGTTAACCTTATTTTAATTTAAGATGCAATGGTAATCCCCCTATTACCAAATCTTAATGACTTAATGTGCTTAGTTTAGGACCTTATATTTATCTGCTATTGGTGATAATTAGTTCCATCATCCCTGCCATAAAAGATCAACCCTTTTCACTTTGCAATGCAAGGACTAACCCCATGACCATCACGTCACCACTGATGATTTACTTATATCAACTACATTAACCTTACCATAAATGATGACAATATTAACCTTAACCATTCCATAACCATTTGGATTAATATTAAATTATTCATACCTAATCATCGCCATTAATCAATACATAATCATTACCCTTAATCATGACATAATCATTACATAGTCTAACATCATCCTTACCGTTAACCATTTTTCATTCCACTATATTATTTCGATAATTAATTTAACATTGCTACCTTATAAAGCCATGATTATTTAACAATACTACCATAAACACCATATTACTTTCACTAATATCACTTTAACAATTATTACAACTTTCATCAATATTACCTTAACCATTATTACCGTTAAAACAATAAAACTAGGCAGCAGTAATAAAACCACTTACTTCCAATAGAATAAAACAATGTCACTATTCATGAAAGGAAAAAGCAGAACCTTCCCAAACAATAGCATAACTAGACAGCTGTAGTACAATATGTAATAACTTATGTGTGTTAGAAGACAGCTGTAATAAAGGCAGAACTATTCCAATAGAAACAACATATTTAGCAATGATGATTACATACATATGTATTTGACAATGATTACATATATATTTGACAATGATACATATGTATTTTAAAATATCATTTAATTTGAAAGTACTAAATCTTATTAAATTATATTAACCCATCCCTCTGTTTTTAAGACTACACAAACATATCTATATAGCCAAAGTTTGAATATCTTTCAAAGGGGAAAAGATTGAACGTTTGAATATCTTTCATGATGTACCTAATACATTAAAAAAAAATCTTTCATAAAGGACAAAGATTTAAAACTTTGAATATCTGATATATCTAACATCATACATTTAAAAATATCATTTAAGTTGAATCTACTAAATCTTTTAATTATATTGAGCTCTGAACCATGTTTGAAAAATGACCAATCCCTCTACTTTTATATTACCATAATATTCAGCTAAAAGGCAAGGAATTTACAATGCGTGGTTATTACTAACAAATGGGAACTATAAGGAGAAGACCAATGAATAGCCATGCAGTTACCTTTATATCAACAGTATCGCATTTAAAATGACAGGGACCCTACATTTTAACAATGAATGGCGATTTAAACATATAACTCACCAGGGCGTAGAAAGGGGGGAAATTATACCGAATAAAACATGGAATAGTGAACTTACCAAAAACAACCGAACATAAACGCCCCTCTTACAATCGACACAGTCATAATAAATGACATTGTAATAAACAATGAATTAAACATATAACTGGTGGGGCGCAGAATGGGGATTTAACACGCGGACAAAGGTTATAACAGACACATCAATATGGACGTAGAACGTATGTTAAACGCAGAAAAAACACAACCATTAAGACTCAATCAATTAAGACGCACAATCTGGAATTCAACGCTGGAAATGGGTAAGATCGAGCGCAGAAATAAACGCACACATCCTGTACAACGCATTCTGCATTAAGAACGCACACAGTCATTAAAAACAAAATAAACACACACGACAGTTCATACTTGGAGTAACACGCCCATAGTCAGAGGAATTCGCCCACAGAGAACATAAATTACCCACGGAAAGTAAAAAGGCCAGCAATACAATAGTTAACGCCCACAGCAAATGCAAATACGCTCACAACAACCGTGAAATGCCCTTGATATTAAAGCCTAGGTTAAGAATTCGGAGCAGTAGGGACAAATACAAGGTCATGAAATTTGCACAGCGCAGGCCAACCACAACATCTGGTTTAAATTCATAAGGCCACTGAAGGTAATTACATTGGGTCCTTTAAATACCATTCCAGACAAATAGAAAAAAAAAATCCGGGTTAAATTCAGACTGCCAGTGAGATGACACACGACTTGCCATTTAAAATTCATATTGCAGACAGAGTTTATTATTGGGTTAATTTTCGAGCGCCTGTAAACAAATACGAGTTGCCAGTTAAAATTCCATATCACATACAAGTTCATTATTTGGGTTAATTTCAGAGCACCGGTAAACAAATACGATTTGCTAAATAAAATTTACATCACATACAGATTTCATTACTTGGGTTAAATTTCAGAGCCATTGTACGAAGGAAAAGCCATGGATGAAATGGCCAGAACGAAACTCGCCATTTCCCCCAACAGGAACAAAAGGAATTTTTTTTTCTTTCTTTTTTATAAAATGAACAAGAGTAATACTTTATTAACAGAGGTGAGTAGCAGCCGTAAAAAATTTCATAATCACGCCAATATCGGAGGTAAGTAATTTTATCAACAAGGGTAAGTCGTAATGCATTCTAAACTACTAAAACACAATCATACCGTTGCCTCAATGTCGTCCTCGTGTGACGTCCGCGCTCTGTGTCGCTCTTGCTCCACGCCGCTCCTGCTCGCCGACCGTAGAGACTACACCGGTACCTCCTAGCCAATCTCTAGGGGTACTCTGCTTCCCCCTTAGCCCCCCCGAGCCGCAAAGGGGTCACACGAGATCCAGAAGACAAGTCTAGCTTCTCATCTCGCCTCGCAAGGCTGAGATACCACTCCAATCCGAGCTGAGAAAAACCCAACTCCTCACAAGAAATCAGTCAAGACACAATCCGGTAGCGTAACGTTACGCTAACCATCCATCCCCTTCTTCCTCATCTTCCCCTTCTTTTATAGAAATTTGAGACCCACCTACTTTCCCTAAATCACTATTAATTTAAGTTTTAATGACAATCCTCCAAACATTCTCTGCCGTCCAAGTGTCACTCATCCCCCACGTTTCTCCAAAATTATTTTCTTTAAAAATTTTAAAAGACTCATTTCCCTCACCCACCTAAAGTCGCTCCTAAAATTACTCCTAGGTGTTCCTAGATCCCCTTACATGCTTTTAATAACTTTCCCTAAAATGAAGTTGCTAAATTTAGTTCATTTTAGTAAGTCCTTGATTGCTGATTCCTTTTTTCTTTTTACCCTATGTCCCCTACTTTCCTTTATTATGTTTCCTTTATCACTAGCTTCCCTATTTCCATTATTTATTCCTTTCCTTTTTTTTTTTTTTTTTAAACCAAAAGATAAATGCGCTAATTAGTCTTTTCATTTTATTTTTAAATTCGTAACCTTTATACTCTCATATGTTAATTAATTTTTATTCCTTTTTACAATTAAAACCACAGATCTTAATTAAATTGTCCCTCTCTTCACTTTACCGCCCCTTAAAGTTTAGAAGACTTTAACTAACACTCAGGAGGGTTTTAGTTTATGTCCTTACGTTTATTTTTGTAGGGTATTTTCTTAAGGCTAAACAAAACTTTATCTTAGAGATGTTTTAAATTTAGGTTTAGATTTGAATTGGGCGACATTTATTAGGGGAGTCGTTTTAAGAATTTCTTAAGGCATTAAGGTCTTAGGGTCATCTAGGTTGTCTCAACATTGTCATTAATGTGAC
>ML779359.1:356330-374800 GCA_009831015.1 Picea engelmannii
TTTGATCTGGTTATGTGAGTGATTACTGAAGGTGTTCGTCCTCTGTTGGAATACCTATGTTGTCGAACAGAATCATGGAAGAAACCATTTTGCAGAATAAATATATTATTAAAAAAAACGTCAAATAAAAATTTAAGGAAAAAATGTGGTGTGATAAATACTTGGAGGAAAAAAGAAAATTAAGGTATTATAAAGATGTAATCAACCCTAATCTAGAAGATCAAAATTATCTATCTATTTTTTCAAGTGTAAATAAAAAAATAAACATTGCTAAGATAAGAACAAATTCTCATGAGATCCATAGTGAAACTGGGAGTTGGTCAATTCCTAAAATGCCATGGGATAAAAGAGTGTGTCACCTTTGTGACACTAATAAGGTTGAAGATGAAAAGCACTTTCTCTTAGATTGTCTAGTGTATACCCATATTACATCTCATTTTCAAAATATTTATCACACTACCAACCTTCCTAACCTCTTAACTCAACAAAAGTATGGTGATTTTTGAAAGCTTCTCTTAATGTTTTTCGAACATAGAAACAAAATTCTAAAGAATCACAAGTAATCACTTACCCTCTTAAGGTCCGATAGACGAATTCGGTCTTAGTGGATGTTAATCATCATCATCATCATTCATACATCACATGTTATAAGAAATTGATATTTGAATCTTTCGACACGATTATTCTACGCAGTATGACGCTGAGCCTTAGTGAATGTCTTTTTAAATTACAAGTTTCTTATATAATCTGATTAGCACACCAACCAATCAGAGTCATTAAGATTAAGGTATACTACTCTTTATATAAAATGAAGGTATGCATGATAGACACCGCTAAGCTTTATTTAACCGCATGTTGCTTAGTTAATTAATATGAAAGTGATTATAGCAGGACAACCATAAAGAGAGTTTAATATCAAGATAGAGTACATTTTGTATAAAATATATAAAGAGATTGATTTTGAGTTACACTTTAATGTAAAAGGTTGATGAGTGATAGTCTCTCCATGTATCCTTGTTGCCAATAAATTGAACTTATATTAACATTCATCTCATGCTAATAGAGTCATTTTTTAAAGCATTTGTTTTAAATCACTCTTTGCGCAGACACATACATTTGTTTTAAATCACTCTTTGTGCAGACACGTACAACAAGCATGCAATGTGAACCAACCACTACATGAGATTCCATCTAGTTTGCCTCCATGATTCCCATGCATCTCCTGCCCAGGTGAATGACAATTTTGAAAATATGGTCGAGATCTAGCAGTCGAACCTTAGGGCCTAGTTGATGGATTGGAGAAGTTATGTACCGAAGTCATCCAACACCAGCAACATATTGCAGATGGGATAGGGAACAGACCCTGCAATGTGATGTATGCCATGATATTCGACAACAATCCCTATATAGATTAGCATCTGTGATATGCCCAACAACATTCATCAGTGTCTGTGATATGCCCAACAACATTTAGCAGGTCAAATTAATTACTTCATATCATACAAGAGATAGGTTCTACAAACAAATCACTCACTCCGGGGTCCAATAGAGAGAAGGATGCCTTTACATTATTTGAGCAGAAAAATTGAAGCGGGATTCTGCCATAGGCTGAGATACTTTTTATTCATTCAAGCTTCAATATTTTCTGAAGCCTAAGACGTGAATGGGGCTACCAGGGGATTTTATTCATTCAAGTTTCCAATTTTTCTAAAGCATAAGACATGAATGGGGCAACCAGGGGCCATGTTTGCTTAGCTCATGTGGCCTCTGTTGCGTTAAAATTACAAGGACATAGAAGCATAACTCCATCTGGTAGGGAGAGAGGGAGAACTCCAGAAGCAAAGCCTCTTATAAGAAAAGTCATTTTCATGAGAAAGAACTGGTCTTACAAGAAAGAAGAGCTAGAATCAAGCGGAGATAGTGAAGGATCAAATTACAAGCAAGTAGAGCTTCCTCATCGTATCCAGAGATAGGCTTTGCCATAGGGATTAAAGGAATAGGATCAAGTGACTAGTTATATTTCTGGGTGATTTATGAGGGCGGGTGTTTATATACATGCTTCTTTCAATATGGCACAAAGATTGTAAGTAATTCATCACCATGTATCCATTCACATCCATATAGGGAGAACCACACGAGTTGGCAATTTGATACCTTATACCTACAAGAGGGGAAGAAGCAAAAAATGAGGTAAGGTAAGTAGGGTGTAATTTTTTTTGTCACTGCAAGAAATTTACATCGTTAATTACATAAAGAAAAAAATTGGTACAGTTGATTACCTGAGCAATGGTTTAGAATAAATATAGAAAACAATTGGTATGGTTGATTACCTGATCAATGGTTTATAATAGTTTTAGATTTATCCAGTATAAAAGCTAGCAGTAAAGCTCTTCCAGAAGCCTAAGCCTGACTAACACCTCCAACAGATTTCTTCTCCTCAATTCAATTACCATTGCAACAATTCTAACTCAGCTGCAGATAAAGAACCCAAAAGGGAACTTCGCGTAGAAGGGAGGTCTTACAACAGAGGACGGTCTTACAACACATGGCCAAAATCAGGGTGGTGCAACACATGGATGCATGGCCGGCATCGAGGCGGTGCGACACATGGCCGCATGGCCGGCGTCAAGGTGGTGCAACACATGGCTGACAATATGGGCTATCAATTGTAGCAATAAATGTTAAGAAGTAATCCTAGATTAATTTCTAGCATTACCTCGTTTCTGAAAAATGAGTACACAAAAATACCGATAAACTAAGATATTTTATCATATTTTATCCCTCTTCCTCAGGAAGAGGCCAAATAAGAGGTCAAACCTTAAACTTAGGTTAATAAACCACTTAAATTGTATGATTTGCCGAAAACTTTGGTTAAAATGATTATAATGCATCGGTTTATGTGCCAAGTTAATAGGAATAGTGAAAATCGATTACTATAAGTCCCTCAGCCTAAAGGGCGGGGACTAATAGAAGCATCATAACAATTATACTATAGTAAATTCCTTCATTTGAGATAGAATAAATTAATTGACTAAGATAGAGTGATTTTTCACCAAATAGTAAGTTGTTCACTGTACACTACCTTCTAGCGAGGTTATGATACCATCATCGTGAACAAAATCAATGCATAATTCTTAAGGTAGTCTCTCCATTTCAAGAATATGAAGATTACTAACCAAGTGTTTCATGGTTGAATTTTAACGGACAGAGTAACTCTTTGGCACCCATAATATTGAAGAGGGCAGAAACAAAGGAACACATAAAATAACACAGAAGAATAACAGAGAAACTGATCTTTGCTTGATATCAAAATGTTTACATCTGCCTCTATTTATAAAGGTCTTGGAAGGAGCCCGAATATCTAGAGAGTTCACGAAGCGGATGGAGTGTCGGTGGATATGGCGGTGGATTGTCGATGGAGGAACTCTCTCAAAGATGGTGGAGGTTGGTAGAAACTAATGCTTCCAACACTCCTCCCTAATTTCTACTACTAATTACATCAATATTTACAATTCCCAATGCTTTTCTCAAATACTCAAATTGGTATTGTGCTAAAGCCTTTGTAAATATGTCTACAAGTTGCTCCTTTGATCTGCAATGTCTCCTCCTTAACGAATACATGTCTTGGTTAGGTATTTATCTGATTCATGTCATCATATTTAGTTTCTATCTTCATATGGTTGGGCTTCCTTCAATGTGCTACTTCATTTTACTAGCTTCCCCTCATCATAAATCACCTTGGGTTTTTACGACTTACCCCTAACCATCACAATGCTTAAGAACCATCACACCAAGTGGTTTCTAGTTGACCACAAACTTTTCTTACTGGTGGTTTTGGTTGACCACGAACCTTGCATGATGGGGAAATTGATTTACACAACACACACTCACTTGGGATTTCTTCACTATGAGTTTCATCCTCAAACATTTTGTGCTTCTTCTTTGTACCTGCATAACATTTATTAATGCTCGAACTTTTGCATCTTCCTTTTTCACCTGCAAACAAATGATCATTGATGTCCATATAAAAATAAATCCATCTACCGAGATACATGGCTACCATCCGTTGTACTCGTTAGTTCTCTAGGTATCTTTTTCACATACATGGTTCATCAATACATTAGACTCCTTTAGTCATAACTTGGTCCCAACCAACTCACACTCTGAAATTAATTAATCTCACAGTCCTCCCCTTAATCGAAGATCTAACTTCTCGGATCACCATCAAACTTAGATATGAGTACACCTACCACCCTCGTACCTACCTAGTGGTTAATTCCACAGCTTGATGCCACATCCACTATATATGTGTAAGAGGGACACACGCTACATGATCACACCAATCCATGAAGGACTGAGTCAACATGGCTTACTAAACACCTGGAGAATATAGTTTTCCTTGCATATGGATAAGATTTACAACTTTGGACCAAAAACCTCTAGGGTGTCGGGTACTATCGATTATGCACCCCCTACAACATATATGCATAATTTCATCTCAGGTACAAAAAATTCCAGATTCTTTACTAAATGCCCAACAAATTACAAGCCCATTACATATGCCCATTTACATATTATCATTAAGCATTACATAACTTCATCTGGAGTCTTTTTTGTTCTTTACCTCTTCCAACGAGAGTCTTTCTTCCTTGTCTTTCACCATCCATTTTTTTTCTTCTTTCGTCCTTTGTCTTCTACATCATGAATCTGTCTTTTATTTTTTTAAACTGCTTCTTGCATCTTGTTTTTCCTTTCAATATACTTTGTGGATATTTTTCTTGTTGGAGTTGATCAATATCCAACAAGACAACCTATGACAATGCATTGACAAACTTAATTTGATTTTTCATGATTTTAAATCACTTAACATTTGATTTGGACTCAACTAACTTAACAAACAGACCCTCACTTTAACTTTAAATAACACTCATTTTGACTCTTGTTGAGATTAATGACTTTACATTTCAAGAATCTTTTTCACACATTTACATTTCAAGACTCCTTTTCACAAAGATTTTATACTCATTCACTTGAACTTGACCTCTCACTTGAACTTGACTATCAACTTTTACAACTTGACTCAATTTTCTCTAAGACTGAACCCCACATGACCATTCCAAGCACTTTCAACAATGATTTTCACTTTATCCATATTACAATTACAAAATGAAGTTCTCACCTTACTAAAACATGGAAGACATTTACACCACTTGACTCAACTCTCCCTTGGGAAGATGAGACCCACATGACCACATTTAACACAACAATGCCTCTCCATATCTCTACATATATTAGGTTAGCAGAAGCCTTAATAGCAGTAGTGAAAGTAAATTCATTAGGTTGCACACCATTTTCTTCCATTTCAGCAAACATTTCCAGGGCTTCCTCGCATATTCCACTCTGAACATATCATATCCTTCTGGGAGAGCCTCCATTTTCGCGCATCCTTACATCATCAAAGAATATACATTAAAATCCACAACAATGTCATTCTTATGGAAAGTATTGAAAATACTAAGAGCCTCCTTTAATCTCCATTCAACCACATCTACTACAATGCTCGACCGAATTTCCTCGACTCCAAATCTGCAAGCTATGTCATCATCGTTCACTTCTATCTCCATTCACTTCGTGCCCCTTTTTCCTCAGATTTTTTTGAAAAGTCGCCCATGAAATTTCTCCAGGGTTCTCACCAGTGGTAGAGAAAATAAGCAAGCATAGAATGGACCATGTCAAAACTCCAAGAATAACCGACTTGCAACTCTTGCATAACACGAAAATGAGTGAGAACCCTAGAAACACTTGTAATGGGTTCAACCTTTCCCACGCATGGACCCTGTCATCTTTCTATTCAATGGGCCACATTCGGACATCATTCCATTCGACATACATGCTCACTCTATTGCATTACATATTCCCAACGGATATTCACAACCCAACTCTAGCAATGGACAAACTCTTTTCTTAGCGACAAAGACTCTCCTCTCAGGATCCTCGGTCGTCCTATAAGGGAGTGAGGCACAGACCCAATCTCTGATACTAAATGAAGAGGGAAAAAACAAAGGAACACAAAAAATAACATACTGAAGAATAAGAAAGAAATTGATCTTTTCTTGATATCAAAATGTTTACATCTGCCTCTATTTATAGAGGTCTTAGAAGGATCCCGAAGATCTAGAGAGTTCACGAAGCGGTTGGAGTGTCGGTGGATATGGCGGTGGGTTGTTGGTGGAGGAACTCTATCGAAGATGGTGGAGGTTGGTAGAAATTAATGCTTCCAACAAATATCGTCTCCACACAACACAAGGGAAGTCTTCATTCTCTGCTTGACCGTCCCTTAAAAGAGCCCTCCTTCCAATTCTCTTCAATGTATTAATGTATGCATAAGAAGGTCCAAGTTGTTTCCCATTAAACTCCAATAGTACTTTATTGGTTCTTAGGTTTTCTCACAACTCTAATGGCTTCCTTTCATGGTATTTCCATCACATAATGTTGCACCCTTCTATTTCAAAGAAAAAACTATATTTTTCTTTCCCTGTTCTTTCCCATAATTGGTTTCCTTCCCAGTAGAATTCATCCTTTTCATGAAATGAAAAATATGATATAATAAAGTCTTAAACCAACTTTTATTTGGTTCTAATAATGTAAGGTAAAAGATTTCAAGAAAGTAGGGAACAAGTTTCGAGATTATAGGAAGTGATGGTTTAAGATTAGGAAATGTTGCTATCCAATCCTATGATCTACAAATTTGTATTATAAACTAGTTAAATAATGTAAAATTTAAATGACTATAATTCCTTTACATCCCTTATGTTAGTCAATCTTGCTTCTTTCATTAATTATATAATAACATTGTTTAATAATATTTAATATTAAGCTAATATCTCTACCTCATGATATAAATAAGTCGTACTAATACAAATGAATTGAAACAATTGAATACTATGATATTACATCACTTTAATGTGTTTTGTTTCACTTTTTATTGACAAATAAATTATATATTTTAAAATAATGTTGAATTTTAAATTTATAAAAAAATATTTTTAGAAAATAGGAAAATATAATAAATTTGGTTTTTTAAAAATAATATTAGTAACATCACTACTCTTTTTTAAAAATGATTTTTTTAGATTTAAAAAAAACAAGTATCTTTTATTTCACTGTTTTTAAATTGATTTTTAACTGAAATAATTTAAAATTGATTTAAAAAAAAAAATTATTTAAAAATTTAAAATTGGCTTTTGGATCAAATAATTTAACAAATTAATAACATCAAAGAAAGAAATTCATATAATGATTTTTTCATTGGCCACCTTAATTAAATACTTTTGAAACCTTGAATAGTTGGCATGTGTAAAACAAACGGAACTTAGGATATCACCAAGAGGGTGGTATGGCACTGATACGTTGGAATTATATAATAGGTTTAAAAAAACCCTTGGCCCACATAGTGGGTGGTTTTCTAGTAAGCGGGGGTTGAAGCAAGATCCTTGTCAAAGTTAAGATTGCCTATTTCTTGTTTCCCAATGAACATTAATGTGAAACTATGCAAATACATGCCCTTTCCAATATTTTTCAATTTTTTTTCTTGACAAGGAACACATGTTTGAAACCTTGGTAAGAAGAGGACGAACACAACACGATGCAATGGTAATAGTGAGAGGGTAGGTATTTAGGATTTTCACCTACAGTTCGTAGAACAACAAAAGACATTTATTAGCATATTTGACGAGAGTAAGATCATTATTCCCTTATTAGTTATTATGGAGTACTAACAAGTCAATGTGCATAGGGGTAGTCTTCCTAGTCATGATAAGAAAGGTTGTCGTTTCGCTAATCATGATAAGATAGTTATTATGGAGTACTAACAAGTCGATGTGCATAGGGGTAGTCTTGTTGGTCATGATAACAAAGGTTGTAGTTTTTCTAATCATGATAAGATAGTAAAGGGTTTGGTCGTGAATGGGAATTAGTGTCACATATAAAATATATGTGAGCAATTTTCAACTACAATGATTGGGTGGGTATTTGTTTACAATAACAAGTGTTGCATGGCAGAAGAGTCCTTGCCATGTTGGGATGGGAGTAATATGAGGTAGTAGAGACATGTGGGTAGAAAGTTGAAGTAGATGTGGTTTGCATGTAGAACATAGTAAAGTAAATATATAATTTTATACATATGAAATATGTACTTTTATACATATGAAATATGTATTTGTATAAAGTATATATTTAGATTTATACATACGAAATTTGTACTTTTATAAAGTATGGGGAAGAGTTTTATAGAGCATGCATAGAGCCCTCATTACATACTTAGCCAGTTTTTGGATCGCGGGTTCTCGCAGTGGTGGGTTCAAAGTTTTTCCTTTTATGTTCCGTGGCCTACAAATAGGACCGATAGTTCCACGATATACAAAATGATAGGCAGAGTGGTGGACTATAGAAATTTATAAGAAATTAATAATGTCAGTTATACAATAGAATAGTAATACAGTCTGTTACATAGGTTCATGGAGAAAAACACTAAAAAATTAGCATTGTCGAACTATTTTTCTTTAAAACTAAGGCTTTTCTTGGACAAAAAATATATAGCATTGCCGAATTGGTTTTCTTTGCACATGTTTTACAGAGCATGGACGGAGCGGTCATTCCATACTTAGCCAATTTTTTGATCGTGGGTTCTCGGGCTCTCGGTTTCAAAAATGGGTCTTTGTTGTTTTGTGCCCTATACAAATTGACATGTGGGCTTGCAAACTATACAAACTTATTACAAAATAAAAAATGTATGTTCCATATCTCTGGAAATTGCATGAACATTTAAAACATCAACGTCGTTGAAGACCAAAAAATTAGCATACAATAGGAATTTTGCACCCAACAATTTCGTCATATACATGAGACAATAATTTATACAAGATTATAACATTGTACGAAGATTTATAATAATTTGTATAATTCTATAAAACTTCATACATTTTGTACTGAACAATTATGCAGTTGCGGGTTGGCGGACTTCTGGGTTCACACTTTTCATGTCCAGTGTGTTACGTGATATACATTTTGCATGAAATACTTCGGTCATATACATTTTGCAACGAACAATTCTGTGATATACATGATAGAGAGAGATTTATAGAATATTATAACATTGTATGGAGATTTAAAGTAATTTATATAATGCTATAACATGTCTTAGTTAATGAATAGTATAAGCTATTTTTAAAATTTTATTCAATTCTGTGATATACGTGACAGAGAGAAATTTATAGAATATTATAACGTTGTATGGAGATTTAAAGTAATTTATGTAATGCTATAACATGTCTTAGTTAATGAATAGTATAAGCTATTTTAAAAATTTTATTCAATAATTTTTTTTTATAAGTAAGATTGTATAAAAGTCTGTCAAAATGAAGTAGTACAGAGAATTTCCATGGTTTCAAGCTGTAAATACTGAGCTACCATGAGGGAAAACTAGCTCAACCAGGCAAACCGCTTCATAACTTAAGTGTAGATTGTCACTGATACAAAAAGAGTTCAAAATTCTGGCCCGTAAGGGTGGGCGCTAGAACTATAGAAAGTGTAGATACCCTAATTATAATAACCATGGACAAAATGCATGAAAGGTCGGCATGCACATGAAAAAACAACAGACAAAAACAAATCACCGGTATGGGCTGTAGTGCGGCGACGCGTCCATGCAGAAGGTGCGAAATGTCATGTCCCCAGGAGGAGGTGGCTCCTCTTGGTGTGGTGTGCGGTCCAGTTGCATAACGTTCTCCATCTTTGATGGCAGGTTATCTTCCTTTTGTACATGCTCCGGGCGTGATGGAAGCCTCTGGTCCTTGTAGTCTGCGTCTGCGTTGATCCGGATTTTATGAGAAGAATGAAATGAATATAGATTATTAACAGGTGCTTAACACAAAATAACAGAGATACAGTAAAACTGGTTTTCTATTCAATAACGAAATAAGCTGAAACTGTAAAATGCAGCGGAAACAAGCTTGCTAGAATGGTGGCGGCTTATCTCTGAGAAGAGATGTGACGGCAGTGCGGATTCGCAAGAATAAGGTTAAAATGAGGCTCTGAAGGCCTTTTTATAATAAGTAAGAATGCCCAAAACCCTAGACATCCAAAAACCTAACCCTAGGAGATGAAACGCCAAAGGTCATGTGGGCCCCGTTTGGGTAAGCTAGTACATCAACTTCCCGGGGTCGTAACTTTTGCATACGATCTCCGTTTTAGGTGTGTGATAGCCCGTTGGAAAGGTATCACCGAGGAGATTCATTTTGGGGTCTCAATCATGACTTGGCTATCATTTAGGAGCTCAATACTAAAAAACCTTCATTTAGTCCCTCAAAATAGCCCTGGAAGTAAAAACTTCTTTGAGCCAGTTGGAAAAGGTGGGTGGCCATCGATATCCATATGGATCAATCCCCCCTCTTTAGGAAGAAATGGTCTCCATTGCGTTGATGTCCCCCATTAGATGAGGAAATTTCTGCTGAATTTGGCCACGAGTGAGCCACTTGCCTTGGTGCAGGAGCTGCCCTGCTTTGACAACTCAATAAAGCTGGATCCTTTGTTGTCAAGTGCCCTTGATCTGTCTGTCCAAAATCTGATCATTGGATGCCTGTTGTATGCAGTTGGGGTTGAGCTCTGCTGGTATCAGTTGTTTTGCTACTTCTGAGGTGTCCAATAATGGTGGGAAATAAGGGTGAAGGAGATACACGTTGAACATTGGGTGCAGGCCAAGGAAAGGAGGAATGTTGAGCTTGAAAGCATTATCCCCCACGGCCTTGGTGATAGTGTACAGTCCATAACGAAGTGGGAAAAGCTTCCGATGGGGTCCTATAAGGCGTTCTTTCAGCAAGTGCAACCAAACTTTTTCACCCACCTGAAACTTATGCGGCACCCAATGTTGATCATGGCGTTGTTTGTACTTGTCATTGGACTTCTGTAGGATATCTTAAACCTATTGGCAGATCTGCTGGATCCGCTCAATGAACCGGGTGGCTTTGTCAGCTTCAGTTGGAGTAGGGGATGAGTCAGTCGAGGTGATTGCAAGGGGAAGTGCAACATCTATGGGACCCAATGGTTGGAATCCCAACCCCACTTGAAAGGGGTTGTGGCTGGTTGAGCTATGCAAGGCTCGATTGTAGCTATGTTGGACATAAGGAAGGCTCTCATCCCATGTGCGAGGGTTCTTTGAATTATACATTTGAAGGATATGCAGAATCATTCAATTTACAATCTCGGTTTGGCGATCTGTCTGGGGGTGGAAGGTCGTGGATTTGGTGAGCTTGGTGTCCAACAGTGACCAGAGGCTCGACAAGAATGTGCTGAGAAATCGACTATCTCGATCTGAGACAATGGTTTGTGGCATTTCAAAATGTACCTAAAATCGTTCAAAGAAGAGCTTGGCAGTGGCCTCTGCCGTGATGCTCTTCTTGCAGGCAACCATAATCGCCATCTTAGAAAAGCAATCAACAACCAAAAAAACACAGTTATTTCCCCGCTTGGTGGATGGGAGGCCCGACATGTAGTCCATTGAGATGGATTCCCATGGCCTATCAGGAGTAGGAAGAGGGGTGTACAAGCCCTGTTTCTTAGTGGTCAGTTTGGCAATAGCACAGGCAGTGAAGGACCTGATATACTTGCCGACCTCCTGTCGAAGTTTCGACCAATAGAAATGTTTTTGTAGCATCGCCACTGTCTTTTTGATGCCGAAGTGTCCTGCCACTCGACTGTAGTGGGATTCCCAGATCAGCTTCGCTCGCTCGCTTGATGGAACACAGATATGTCCTAGACGACACAACAAGCCATCCTGAAGATGGAAATTATCGACAACTACATTTGCACCCAACATTTGGTAGGTGGTGGCGAAGTCAGGGTCTATCTCATAGAGTTTGGGCCATCCATATGTCTCATGGCCGCAAGAGTCTAGCACCGTGGTGAGTGCCGCGACTGGCAATCTACTGAGGCAATCAATGACGCGATTGGTGCTTCCTGTTTTATACTTGATGTTGAGATGGAATTACTGCAAGTATGTGGACCACTTTTGATGGCAGTCATTTTGCAGTTTTCCATGTGTCTCTATGAACTACAGTGGCTTATGATCAGTGTGGATGACTGTCTCCTTCCCAAGAATGTAATGTCTCCACTGGTGACATGCTTGCACAATGGAGTACATTTCTTTGTCATAAGTAGGGTACTTACGGACAGTATCTGACAGTGTCTCACTATGATAGGCCACGGGGTGGTCGTGCTGAGTGAGAACGGCGCCCAAGGCATAGTTTGAAGCATCTGTCTCGATCTCAAAGGGATGTTGTCGGTATGGTAGTGAAAATACTGGGGATGAGCACAAGCGTTGCTTCAAATCATCGAATGCTTGTTGTTGGGACTGAACCCACGCAAATTTTGCCTTACCTCCACCCCTGTTTATTTGACTGAGGGACCATGCAATATGGGAGAAACCCAACACGAACCTGCGGTAGAAATTAGCAAGTCCCAAGAAGCTCCGAAGCTCAGTGAGTGTTGTTGGGGCTGGCCAGTCATAGATGACTTGGATCTTGGCTGGATCCACATGTACGCCATGCTGATCAATGATGTAGCCCAGGTAATGAACCCTGTCCATGCCAAAGGAGAATTTTTCCAGGTTGGCGTATAGCTTGTGTTGCCGCAAGGTGTGCAGAACCTGTTGAATATGCTGCAAGTGTCCGTCCCAAGTCTTTTTGTAAATTAAAATGTCATCTAGATACACCACTACAAAATTATTAGTGAATGGTCACAGGATATCGTCCATCATCCTCATGAAAGTGGCTGGAGCATTTGTCAAACCAAAGGGCATGACCAACCATTCAAAAAGTCCTTCCTTTGACTTCAAGGCGGTCTTCCATACATCTGTCTGTTCTATCGGGACCTGGTGGTAGCCAGACTTCAAATCAATCTTACTGAAGTATTTGACCCCCATGAGTTGATCAAGGAGGTCATCAATTCATGGAATCGGGTACCGGTTTCTGACAGTGATTTTATTTAGAGCCCGGTAATCAATACATAATCGCTAGGTTCCATCTTTCTTCTGTACTAGCACGATTGGGCTCCCGCAAGGTGATGAGCTAGGGTGTATGTGCCCCTTGTGGAGCAGTTCTTGGATCTGTATCTTGATCTCCTCATTCTTTAACAAAGAGAGACGATAGACTAGCCCATTAGGAAATGGTGCACCGGGGGTCAGATCGATGGGGTGCTTGACCTGGCAGTGCAGAGGTGCCCCTGTAGGTGAGGAGAAGATATTCGAGTATTCTTCCACGACCTTATCTACTTGCTTCTACTGTGTGGAGAGGTCGGCCGTAGAGACCCTGGATGTGGTTGCGATCTTTCACTTATTCTGAGAGAAAATCACAAAGAAGATAAACTTCCCCGTCTGAGAGATGACCTTCCTGCATTGCTTAGCAGAGATCAAGGAAATAACACTAGGTGGGAGTGCCTCGGGTATCCTGTACAATTTCCTGTTCAAAGTAATAATAACACTACGAGGCCTAGACTCATATACAGCATGGCGTTTCCATAAATAAGGTTGGCCCAAAAGAACATCACAAAATTCAAGAGGAGCAACATCACACAATACCTCATCTTTGAAGGGCTTGATGCCATACGACAGTCGACACTATTTACCGACGCAGAGATCGTTTCCTTGGTAGAGCCATCTAATGGTGTAGGGTTATGGGTGCGACGTTGTTGGCAGTGCTAGCTTCTTGACGACCTCTGCTAATATGAGGTTCTTCTGGATACCACTGTCAACGATGAAGTGCAGCGGGGTGCCTTTTACCCACATTTGTGAATGGAAGAGGTGCTCTCCTTCTTCTGGCTCGTCTGGTTCACTAGGCTGGATCTTGGCGGTAGCAACGGTGGCACTAGGTTCCGAATCAATGATCTATATTCCCCTTTCTAGTTCTATCTCAGAGTCAGAATCTGCATCTGATTCAAAGGCTTTCACTTCAACCACCAGCGACTTCTTTGAGCGACAGTCAACAGTGTTATGCCAAGGGCTCTTATGGAAGTCGCACCACTTCCCAGTATCTTTCTTTGTCTTTTCGGTGTCCTTCTTTGCTTGCAGCTTGTACTGGTTGTCTTGATACTATCCATATTTTCTCTGTCCTTTGTTCGATGGGTTGGGGCCGCCCTTTCCTGGATTTTGTTGTGAGGGGTTCCCAGGCCCAAATTACCACGTCTTTTGTTTGAGCTTCTTCTCGATTTTGACTGCATATCGGTAGGCCGCGCCCAAGGATGAGATGTCTAGAAATTCCATTTTGGTCTGGATGTATCTATGTAGAGCACCACGATACTTGAGCACTATATGTCGCTACAAATCTTTGATACCCAACTTGGTGCGCAAGGTATGGAAGATATTTGTGAAATCTGGCACTGCTTGGTCTCTTTCTTGCCGCAATGTGGTCCATTTGGTATACAGGTCGTCATAACTTCCAACAGGGTAGTATTGTTCCTTAATAGCATCCCTGAAGGATTCCCAGGTGCTCGTGACTGAAAATAATGAGGTTTCCCTTGTTTCCTTTTGCTCACAGAAAGTTTCCCACCAATCTTTAACATGGGGAACGGCTTTGAGGAGCGCAAAAGTAATCTTTTCTCTATTTGAAAATTTATGAACAAAAAAATACCCTTCTAGTAGATTCAACCAATTGTCTACAACATCTGTGTCTATCTGACCTTCAAATATAGGAATATCAAAGTTTATGTGTACCTTGAAGGGGGCGGCGCCTCCGTTCGAAGAAGATGCATCGCCTGTTGGTAGTCACCGAAGGATTTGCACGAAACTATCCATCATCTCGTTCCTCTGTTGCGTGAGGGATTCCTCAATCAACAATTTGAAAGGATCTCCTGTCCTGTCATCTTTCTTTTCTCCTGCCATGGGAGGTCGCTTGGGCATGTGAGATCTTCTGTCCTCAATAGAAACAAGCTCGAGACCCAACTCTTTGTACTCCGACCTCGTTGGGGACATGCATTAAGACGACAAGGAGCAGACCGCTCTGATACCACTAATCTAGATTTTATGAGCAGAACGAAATGAATACAGATTATTAACAGGTGATTAACACAAAATAACAGAGATATAGTAAAACTAGTTTTCTATTCAATAACAAAATAAGTTGAAACTGTAAAATGCAGCGGAAACAAGCTTGCTGGAATGGTGGCGACTTATCTCTAAGAAGAGATGTGACGACAGTGCGCATTCACAAGAAGAAGATTACAATGAATCTATGAAGGCCTTTTTATAATAAGCAATAATGCCAAAAACCCTAGACATCCAAAAACCTAACCCTAGGAGATGAAACGCCAAAAGTCATGTGGGCCCCGTTTGGGTAAGCTAGTACATCAACTTCCCGGGGTCGTAACTTTTGCATACGATCTTCGTTTTAGGCGTGTGATAGCCCGTTGGAAAGGTATCTCCGATGATATTTATTTTGGGGGATCAATCGTTCCTTTGGCTATCATTGGGGAGCTCGATACTGAAAAACCTTCATTTAGGCCCTCAAAATGGCCTCAGAAGTAAAAACTGCTAAAAATAGTAAATTGCCTAAAATGTTAGAAAACTGTTTTGAGCCAGTTGGAAAAGGTGGGTGGCCACTGATATCCATATGGATCATGCGTGGCCCAAATTTTCCAGTGGAAAGAATGGTGTCGAGGTTGTTGCCACTTGGGTTGTTGCTGATTAGGCTGCCTCTGGTGTGGGGAGATGAGAACCTTGTAACACAGAGAACTACTGCAGGAGTCGAGAGGCTTTGTCATCTAGGCTCTGTAGGAGGAATCATAGGTTGTCCATGTCCTAGCGTAGGTCAAATACCAGGCTCTGCACTAGTGCAAGGCCTGTTTTCCACTCGCATTCTAGGTCAACATTGTAACCCTCTTGAGATTGGGGTTGTCGTCGTGAATTTTGACTGGCTTCTGGACCATCCATCTGAAATTGGGTTTCGTGAGAATGGTCCTAAAGCGACTGGGTGGCCAAAGAGTTTGGAGGGAACAAAGGGCATGGGTGTGAAACAAATGCAGAATTGGCTAAAGGTCCTCGATTGTTGTTCAATGAGGCCCATGAGCAGTCCATCTCCTCCATTATGTTGGCAAGGGACGCGGGAAGGGGCAGGAGAGATGTGGGAATTTGAGTTGACTGCGCCAGGGAGGAGGACGAGGTGGCCGAAGAGGAGGAGGATAATAGGGAGGGAGCAGGCGGGGGACGCAGGACCATGTGGGGTCAGTTTGGCTAGTAGGCTTGTCGACCTTTGCACTTTCTTCGTAGTCGGGGCATCTCCAAGACAGTGGGAGAGAAAAAATGCGACAGGAAGAGAGAAGGGTAGGACAAATGCAGAGAAGGGAAAGGCTGGGTAGGAATCCGAGCTCTGAGAATAAAAAGAAGGAGAGAATGAGCCATTTGGACCCGCTGGAGCAACTGAAATAGGCCGAGCAGCTGGTGAGGTTCCATAAATGGTTGCACGTGTAGATAAAGGTGCAGCGAGGGTGCTGGTTCATCAAAAGGATGTGAAGGAAGAGAAAGGTTCACTAAGAGTAATGGCACCATGCCTCGAGCGAGCTGAACTTGAACTGATTAGGCAGTTGGGAGTGAGTGGCATGCAGTCATCACATCACTGGTGCCACGGAGTATTGATCCTAGCTGTTATGCTCGACGTGTGTGTTGTACTAGAAACCCATCCGTGGGAAAGAGAATAAATGTGAAGGATTACAGACACGTGGGCAGGACTATTGTTTAGATATACTTTGCATACGGTCATGGAAACAAACACAGAAGTAGTAATAACGGGCCGGTGCGCTGAAATTAAGGCTTTGTTGTTTCGTGGCCTACAAATTGCACCCAGAGTTCCGTGACATACAATTTGACAATTGGAGTTGTGGACTATTTGATATTTAAGGGCGTACGTATGTTACAAAGAAGAGTTGCTAGATACCAAATATGTAATTTGATTAAGTAGATATATAGACCATTGTTGTTGTCGGGCTGGTAGGCTGGAAATTGTGCTGCCATAGGTTCATGGACAAAAGCATAAAAAGACTATCAACACCGAATTAGTTTTATATAAAAAAATGGTATGGAAGCTTCATTCCGGGTTGTCGAGGTGGTGGGCTGAAAATTGGGCTATTGTTGTTCTGTGGTCTACAAATAGCACCGTGAGTTTTGCGAAATACAAATTGAGAAGCGGTTTTGCAGACTATTTGAATTTTTGGATCACGGGTTCTCGGGCTGTCGCGCTGAAAATTGGTTTTATGTTGTTCTATGGCCTACAAATAGCACTAAGAGTTTCACGATATACAAATTGACAAGTGTTCTTGCGGACTATTTGAAATTTTGGATCGCGGGTTCTTGGGCTAGGGGGCTGAAAATTGGCCTTTTGTTGTTTTGTGGCCTACAAAAATAAAAAATGTAATTTGATGAAGTAGATATATAGAGCATGCACAGAAGCTTCATTCCACGTTGTCGGGATTGCGGGCTAAAAATTGGGCTTATGTTATTCTGTGTCCTACAAATACCACCAATATTTCTGCGATATACAAATTGACATGCTGCTTTGAGGACTACAATTTTTGAATGCCGGGTTCTCGGTCTGGCGGGCTGAAAATTGGGCTTCTGTTGTTGCGTGGCCTACAAATAGTCTGTAGAGTTCCATGATATACAAATTGACAAACAAACTTGTGAACTATTTGAAATTGAAGGCTCTCGTGTCGAACAATTTTAGCATTCCCGAATTAGTTTTCCTTTTTAGATATGTTGCTGGAGTAAAAAAAAATTAAATAGTATTGACGTCTGTTACATAGGCTGGTGGAGAAAAGTATGAAACAAATATGATTCCCGAAATAGTTTTTTTTTTAAAAGCAGATTCTCGACTTAGGCATTTTTTGGATCACGGGTTGTCGGGCTGGGGACCTAAAAAATATGTTTTTGTTCTTGTTTTCCCTACAAATAGCATCAACAGTTCCACAATATACAAATTAAGAATCACGCTTGCAGAGTATTTGAATTTTCAGGAGCTTGTGTCCCAAAAATACGCTGGTGGAAAAGAGGAAAAATGTATAGTACCAGTGTTTGTTACATAGGGCGGTGGGCAAAAGAACAAAATAAATAGCATTCCCGAAATAATTTTCTTTAAAACAGGGGCTCCTCGACACAAGAAATTGAAATTTATGAAATTATAGGTTCCTGCAGACCATAAACTATACATTGCAAATACGTAATTTTTTAAATCAGACATTTACTTTTATAGATACGAAATATGTACTTTCATAAAGTATGGGGATGAGATTTTATAGAACAATGACGGAGCCCTCATTCCATGTCCTACAAAGAGTAGGCAGAGATAGATGGTGTACAAATTGAGAAGCGGGCTTGCGGAGTATTTTAATTTTAAGGGCCTTTTTGAAAAACATTGTGCAGGACATGTTGCAAA
>ML779359.1:387118-409629 GCA_009831015.1 Picea engelmannii
TAAGTACCTCAAATTGATATAATTCTAGTCATCATATGTTTGGCTATTTGTGTGCATTCTATTCAGAATTGCAGTGAATGTTTCATCTGTCTGGTGCATTGTAGTATGAAACTCAAATAATTTAATAGTGTCTCTCCAGATGTCATGGGTCACTGTTTCCATGTTAATGATAGGTTGTTCAAATATCAAAGAATCTTGGATGGGTTGTGCTTGGTAAAGATCGCCACAAAGATCATGTCAATGTTTCCAAAGTATTTGGTATGCACATGTTTTATGCTTCTTAGATGGTTGTCAATGGAATACAAGAAGTGACTACCAATGAAAGACGCTTTATCTATAAAGACAAGTTGGAGTTCGTCGTAAATCTTAGATAATGTATCTAACACTTCCTTGCTAAGTGGAAGAAATTTTGACTTGTTAAAAGGCATTAAAAATGCAGAGTGGACTGTTGGTCCACCAACATTCTGTGTAGCTTTTCCTGTGTATGAAACTATTAGGCCCTTTGGTTTCATAAGATCAAAGAAATTATTTGAATCATATATTCATATAAGCATTTGGAACAATGATTTAAATGTGAATGTCTTGCCTGTTCCTGCTCCACCTGTAAGGAACACGTGCATAGGACTGTTCATGTTCAACCCTTTTTTAAGGGAATTTTCCTTTACATTTGCTTGTTGTTCACGATTCAACAAACACATTATTATGTGGTACTCATTATTTTCAATAAGGAAAGGATGTTTTGTAACTTGAAAACCAAGGTTGATACGTTTTTCACTTTCACTTTTTGATCGCCAGGGTTTTCTAGGTCATTAAGTGCAACTTCTAGATTGCCCCATGCTGGATTAACATTGTAGGTAAATCTAGCTTCATTGATATGCACTATAGTCTCAAAGGCAACATACACAGCCTCCCATGTAGAGAAGTTATGTATTAATGTCTCTTCGTTTTCATGGAACAGAACATACAACAACAATTTTTCTCTACAATAGTTTTCATAGTCACAATATTTATTGTATTTGACAAACCATATAACAGAGGGCCTTTTTCTTTTTGATAGGGGTGTCCCATTTTTTTTGTAATGCGATTCAAATTCTTCTAAGAAGATATGCCTAATAGGAGATGGACGCTGGATGAAATAATCAATAATAGAGAAACATATGACGTCCTCTGAATTGTCAGGTTCTTGTTGCAGCAAAATCGATGTTTTAAGCATAAATGTGTGTTTTTCAAGTGAAGATGTGTTTATGAAGAAACATTTTCTTTAACTACAAGTGAGGGGCAAAGAAAGGGCAATGTGAATTGCCTATTGAGAAGACATTTGTTGAAGATTAAGCAATGTATTTCCAAGGGTGTTTATCATTTGTATGGCATCAATATGACTTCTTTCATGTTCTTTGCATATTTGTCTAAATGTAGATGTCATATATTTGTCAATCTTCATCATATACGAGGTGCAGTAGGATGCTGCATAATATGCATTCAACACGTACTGTACATCTGTATTTGCTTTCCACATAACTGGCATGTCCTTGGAGAAACTATTGTTCCAAATATGGGAGATTTTTTGTTTAAGGAAAAGTGTTGGTTGCCTAAGCTTTATTTGTATGGCTTAGATGTACTCATCTTCCGATAGATTTACCTATGTCAAGAAGGAATCAAATCTCATCATTTCATCAAATCCTCCTTGTTATAGAAATGTGAACAAGGATTTAGATTCCTCAACAACAACACTGTCCTCTAAACTAACTGGCTCTATGATTCTTGTAGCTCTCATTGGCGGAATAGAAAAATTGTATCTGCAATGCAAGCTTTTTCGTTTTCTACAAATTCTTGTATGGTAATGTCTATGGACTTTCACAATGTCTAGTTCCAAATGTTTTTTATTGCATGTTATGTATTTATCCACAAATTGTTCGATCTCTGAATTCTTATCATCTCCATATACTGGTGCACCCTCTATCCACAATAGTGCATGGTCATGCTCATTACCCCTATCCTGGAATTCAGTCACAAAACAATAGTCCGATATTTTTCCAAAAAATGTTTCATCATGGCATATCAATTGTCTCAAAGCATTTATTATATGTCTAAAGTATTGAGTACATGTCATCGGGTCTTTTCTTATGAGGTAGTCAATGTCGTTATTTTTCAGTGTATCGTTTTTTTTTTACGTTTCCTGTTACTATGCAGGTCAGAAACAGAAGCCACCAATGGATCCCAACAATTCTCTACACTTATAAATGTGACGAAAAAAGTTGGCGGGCCCAATTGTCGGATCATTGCAATTTTTTATTTTTTTTTGCAAATAGTTAGGAGAGGTGTAGATGTTCTTGAAATATATGTATCCAATATCAGATTTCAGAATGTTTTCTACCTTTACATTGTACTTCACATCCTTGGGAATAAATTTCTTCCTTGTAACTGGCCTTTTCTTATTCAGACCGACATGCAAGACATACTTTCTCTATTATTATGTGCATTGTTTTGAAAAAAAAAATTGTTATGTGACAGGAGAAGTAACCACTTGAATGTAGTAGCTCCCATTGGACTATTTTATGATAACTGAATTGTTCTGTAATATCAGTGCCACATGGATCTCCGTAGAACAGTGTTGGAAAATTCATTTCCTCRGCGAATTTGTCCTTGAATATTCCAAGTGGACGTTGCCCCTTGCCAGGTGTGATTTTGACAATTTTGTCTTACAAGTCACAAATGCACTATGAATCAGTGAATCCATGGACCAATGTTTCAGTAGGTGTTTCAGTCTCTGATTCATCAATTGTATCAGAATCACTAGGATTTTTGAGAGTCTCTACAGAGTTGCCATGTTCTTCTGCAAGAACATTGTTCCAGTTGGCATTTATACAAATGTTCTCTGCTTTGTATAGGGCCCTGGAACATAAATCCTTTAATGACTTCATAACAGCATGCACATGCACTTTTCTTGTCTGATACACATTTTTGTATTTCAACCTTCTTTTCAAACCCACAACGATTGTAATTGTATTGTTAATGAACTCTGGCAATGCTTTTTGCACAACATCTAGCTGAACATACACATTGATAATTGATCCTGTTAAGCCCATCTAGGGTCGCTTATAGCCCCATGGTATGATTTGAGCAAATGCAATTCGCAGAGAGACAAGTCTCTCCTCAAGTTCTGTAAGTGCGCTTACATCTGCTAGTGGTGTACTACATCTTATTCAGTTAGGGGTTGCAAACTGTGGAATTTTTCCATTTTCAAGCGATCGTTTGCATGGAAGACAAACTTTCTCACTGGAAAATGGATTATCATGGGCTGTCAACCGAAGGTATTCTACTTGCAAATCAGGCATGAAAGACTTGTTGTTTTTTGAAAAATTCAATTGTTCACATATTCCACATGCAATGGAAGGAGTGTCTTTCATTTGTTTCATGTAAGTTTGTCTTGCATTTTTTCTTCGCAGGGAAGTATGGGTAGAAACAGTTTCCTCTTTTTCATGTATACCACGAACTGCCACAGTTGCATGACCATTCTGGGATATTCAAGCGCACATGTTTATGTTTTGTTATGCACGAATAAATTTCTTTACATTGTCATATGTGAGTTTCTCTCTAAATGGAAGTGTAGCAATGTATTTTTTTCTCTCGCGCATGACCTTTTTCAAGTTGTGGTAACTTACTCTACGTTTCTTTCCCAAGGGTGGGATGAGCTGGTGGCAATTGGGATGAATTTCACTCTCACCCAGTTTCTAAGAAACTATTTTACATTTTTTGTTCAAGGCCTCTATTTTCTTATCAAAAGTCGAACGAATTTGACGAATATTTTTTTTCAAATTGTGATAACTTACTCTACGTTTTTTGTTTAACCCCTCTATGGACTCATCACAACTGAAATGAATTCTACACGTGTCTTTTTTGTTCAAGCCATGCCTGCCCATATCACAACCGGGAGGACTCTCGTTTTGACTAAAAAACATTCCATGCATATGCAAATTCGATGTCGTTTGGGTGGAATGCACACTTAGCCTTGAACTACCGATATCTCCAAGCAAAGGTTCATAATGGATATGTGATGTATCTATTTTCAACGATGGGATGTGAATTATTCGATTGTAATTTGAATCGGTAAACCAGGAATGGACAGTGCCAGCTGGCGAGGCCGACCAAACCTGGATCTTCACCCTGAATACCATATACAGCCATTGAAAATAGAATCTGCAACCCTCCATATTCCATTATTCATGTGGAAGTGTCATGTTCACAAGGTATTCCTGCCAACTTCCAACTGTCGGCATATTTTCCACGAGATATGGGCAAAGGTGTTGATGCAAGAACCTAAAAGCCTATTCGATGTAGTCTATAATCCCATTGTAGAAGAACTGTACAATGTAAATACACAATGACTGAACATTGAGGTCGGCTGCTACCAAACAACAAATTGCATTAAATAGACTATCTCCATAGCTAGACAAAACATTTGTTTCCAGCTGTAAACCATAACAATCTATGCCATTCAAAATCTATTTCCATTGCGATTGAAGGTCTTTGCAAATAACGAACAAGTAGATACGAGGACCTTCTATATTTCATATGGACATTTTTATGTACAACAGTGGTTCATAATGGCCACTGAGGGCATCGACATCATGGAACAAGATGCAATACGGATTGTCAGATGCTGTTTTGTTGAATAGTAGATATCTTGTTTTTCTTGTCGATGACCATATGCCAACTGATATATTCAACCACTTAGACAGCCACTGAATACAAAATGTATCTCCCCAAAGTCCCCTCTGATGTGCAGGAAGAACTGGAGATGCAAACAACCACATCTTTGAAAAATACGTAGCCACATCATGTATTCCATGCAACTGCCGAAGAAAATTAGATTCCAGTTTGTATTCATAGGACTACAAATCCTTAGCATCGCCATATTTAAAACAAGCCAAGAAATAATCTATCAATCCATTGCACAGCTCGGTAGACGAATACCGAAAATGCAATAGAACCTGGAATGTATCGAAAAGGCAATCCCCAACAGTATACAAGAATGAATCCAATCTACAAAGGCCATTCCTATGCAAAACCACATCAATGTTGTCATATACAATGGACTATGTATCTTTTTCATACGACTCAACATCTATTACCTCTTTCATGTTTTCAACTATCATTTTGACGTTGTTTGCTAGATACTTTTAGTTTCTATCAAAACAGAAAAAGGCACAGACAAAAAATAAAAAACTTGAAAAATAAAAAAGAAAAGAAAAATAGTGCACCAATCCCCGTATATATCTTTAAACCTTATTCTTCTCAACTTGAATCCCCCTAGTTCCCATAGCAGATGAGAAGAAAACAGACTAACACTAGAAACTGAACCAAATAAAAGAAAGACCACAAAAAAATAAAATCATAACTTAACTCAGGAGAAAGAAAATAGGCAAACGTAGTTTTCCGGCCCACATAGTAGAAGCATACACTGTGCCTACACCCCGCCCGATGGTTCCATCTTATCATTACTCCCAACCACTTTTCGTAAAGGCCTCTCCATTGCAATTTTCGGAAAAACTATGGATGCGACATCCGCCATTTGAAGACACATTGTTTCCAAGAACAAAAACTAAGAGCACAGACAAAAATGGTTTGGAACAAAATATTGAAAATCACCAAGAACAGGGAAACTTACCCGTAAACAAAGGATGAGAAGACCTCAACGCCAAAAAAATACAAACTACAATAACAAGTCCAACAACTTGCAAAGTTGAAGAACAACACACCAGCAAACAACCACGAAGAGCTCGAACTGCAAGTGCAGGACCTCAACTTTGCAAAGTGGAATCAAACAAGAACCAGAATCATTGAACGAAACAACGAACAAGGATGGAGCACAAGAGCAGGGATGTTAGCCATGAACAAAACTGTATTGCAAGGCATCTGTACAATAAACATTTAAGACTGGAAGATCTCGTAGGTTAACAGTTAAGAAAGTAAGGACCATCGAAGGTCGTAGGCATGTGAAAGCATTTAAGAAAAGATGCAACGTGGCAGGATTGTTCTCTCGAAGCACACAACAATAAAGCATAAATCAGACATAGAAATATCATGGATAATGTATTCAACCTAGTAGAAAATGCTAAGGGGAAACATTTGAACTTATGCTAGCATTAATCCATGTTCCACGAATGCATAACAAAATTTATGATTCAAAAAGACCATATACTACCAAATACTTTGGAAATGCAAACATATATTACATTGGGAATAGCGAAGGCGGAAATAAGACCTCGAATACGTTGTCCAATTAGATCTTGACAAACATGATACTTTTTATTATATAAAAATCGATATTTTCACTTCCCTTGTTCCAACAATAGACAAAAGCGAAATATTTCTGGTCAACACACAAACTAATGCCATGTTAATTGATCTCTAGAGTCCCTCTATGCCTACGGCAGGGACTAATAAGAATCAAAGGTGTGATTGTTGAAGATAGAATGTGTATTTTGAATGGTATAGCTTGAAACATAATATAGTTATCTAAATTAATTAAGCCGAAAGAATTTTTTTAAGGCAGAGTCTCTCTGCCAATTTCATGGTTTGTCTAGAGCATATGGCTCAGAATGTTTCAAACAACATAAGAACCTCTTACGTGGAATTACTGGTATGGTTTGGAATGTTCTAGAGTATAGAAGAACTGCTTGGAACATTGAATATTAATAAAATCCTTTGTCACAGTCGCGACACTTCTAGCCCCAGCCTTCTTCGCTTAGATCTAGGAAGTCACTGCAATGACCTCTCATAGTCGAGGCTATGGTTGGAAATGGTGGAAAACATGCAGAAAAAGCCACCACCATGGTGCCTTGTTGGAGTGGTGGTCATGGCTAGAAATGATGGAAAACTTGTAGAAAAAGGAATAGGAGTCTAAACATATCAGTTCTAACCATATCAACCTACATCCCAGTGCATATGCGAGCATTTGAGTGAAATGGAATAAGAGTTCCAAAATATTGAAATCACAACACTCAATGCTCGAGTAGAGGAAATAATGAGTTTGAACCCAACATTCAATTATCTCAAGTGTTCTCTCGTTATTACTCATATATAGTGGGTGGATATTTAAATCATTCAGGAAAGGAGGCTATGAGTAGCAAGCTATCAATTGGCGGGCTACAACTAGGCTCGTCCAGTAGATCCTCCAGTAAAACCCATGAAGTGAAGACCTGGGTGAAATTAGGTCCACATACCATTATTACAATGGATAAGCCTCATGAATAAGAGAAAACACCTCGAGAAGAAACCTAATGGAATAGGGAGAATGAATAGGAGGCCCTTGAAAGAGAAACCCAATTGATTAGGGAGAATGAAGAGGAAGCTCTGGAAAGTGAAACCCAATTTAATATGGAGTTTCTTGCTATCCCTATTGAAAAATATTCTTGCATTGAAACTAAGAATAAACGGGATGGAGAAGTGAAGGAAGAGGAAGTGTACCAATTGAATATGGAGAATGAAGAGGAAGCTCTCGAAAGTGAAACCTAATTGAATGAATCTCTTGAAAGTGAAACCCAATTGAAATTTGAGAAATTGCTTGCTATCCCTATTGAAAACACTTCTCACATTGAAACTAAGCATAAAAGGGATGAAGAAGAAGTGAAGGAAGAGGAAGGGTCTAATGAGATTACTTGGAATCCCCTCTAAGGGATCTCCTCAAGAAAAAACCTCTCACATTGAAACTAAGGATAAAAGGGATGAAGGAGAAGTGAAGGGAGAGGAAGGGTCTGATGAGATTACTTGCAATCCCCTCTAAGAGATCTCGGCAAGAAGAACATGAGGAGTTTGATTTTGAGAAATATACACCACACTTTAACGAGAACAATGGAGTTGGAAACTTTGACTATGGAAATACCAAGTTATTTGGTGGGATAAGCTATCCAAGTTGACAGGCCCCCTGATACACCATCCATTTTGGGCTCTGAGTATGATGTTGAAAGAGCTAATGAAGCAGCAGGGAATACCAATACTCCAAGTCTTGAAGTGCATGTTTCTTCTAAGTCCTCTAATTCTTTATCAAAAGGCACTTTTGAATAGGTAAGAGTTTCTATTTGGTTCATCTTTGTGTTTTCTAGTTGTTTGATTCATCCTTGTAGTCTTTTACTTGTTCGAGTTTCGACTTTTTTTTAATAGTAGATATCTAAAAAGTTTATACTTAATTTGCACCTAATTTTGTGTGATTCTCAAGTAAGAGCCTATCATGTAGTATAGTTGTTCTCTTATCTATGAATTTTACCATTTTAAAAAATATAAACATATGAGTTCAATGCTATGAATAAATTCATATTCAACAAGTGAAAAAATCCATTTCTTACCATTTACAAAACTCCCAACATAGCAGTTGAATGCTATGAATATATTCATGTATTTTTTTGGTAATAAGTGAGTTATGCATTTTCTGGTGTACTATTATTTTAGAGAAAGACCTTTTCCATCTTCAAGTTCCTTATATGTGATGTAAAGACTTTTTAAGTACGAGGACAATATTTTAACTCTACACATAGTGCAGGTATCTTTATCATGTGTCAGGACAATGAATTACTAAAACCAATGTTCTAATATAATGGTGATTCCTTTTACTTTACATAGAGTGGGGGTAATTCCTTTTATCTTTATGATGTGTCAGGACAATGAATTACTAAAACCAATGTTCTAATATAATTGTGATTCCTTTTTCTTTACATAGAGTGGGGTAATGGGGGAATCTTATTTTTTCATACAAGTTTGTTTACAATTTCGTTTAATAGGACATGCACTCATTACAATCCTCTGTCTGCATCCTCTATAAGCCCACTACATGTTCGTCATCTTTGTCACTGTAAATTTCCCATCACATCAAATCTCCATGGAAACCGAGTGATCAATTCATTTTCCAATTACTTGGACCTCAAATTGATTTACTTGGTATCCAATATCTTCTCGGGTTCTGGTGGAATTCTCATTCATTCACGTCTCTAGATGCTCAAAGATCTTCAATCATTTCCTTGTTTTAAACAAGGATGATGGTCTCTTAGGCCTAGAGTTTATGAAGCCAAAATAAATGTACATCACTCTCAAGGAGTGAGTGTGAAGGGTTTTTATCCAAGGCAATTAATATTTAAATTTATTTAGTAAGGTTCCAAGCATTATGTCCCCAATTTTTTTTTTATCTCTAGTGCTCGCATGTTTGATGTTTTATGCTTTAATTTTTTATTTTTTTTTCTTCAATTTTTTTTTGCATATAGATGGTTATTAAATTTCATATTAAATTCCAAATTGAAAAAAAAAATGAGAAAGATATATGGATATCAAAAAAACTACCAAAATAACAATTAAAGAGACTATCAAAATAACAGTTAAAAAGATGAACTGAATATGGTGTGTTAGGGTTTTGATAAAGTTAAAATTTTTATTTATAATAGTTTTCTTACAAATTTTTATAAACAATTCAGTAACATCATATACTTAGGAAAAGATAAGGTAGAATCAATCAAAGCAAAATACATGAGCATAACAGGATAACATTAAAGGTTTTGCAGTTTTACATAAAATTAATTGGAATTTAAATCGAACAAAAGCAAGATATATGAACATAAGAGGATAATATTAAATGTTTTACACCTTTACATAAAATTAATTGGAATTTAAGTAGAACAAAAATGATGGTACAATTAAAAAATGTAATGTTTAAAAAAAAAAAATAGTATATATAAATATGTTGTATAATATTTTAAATTTTGATTTAGTTTTTTCAAAATCACATAATTAAAAATATATATATATATATATATATATATATATATATATAAATTGTATCTCATATACATAAGGTGATATGTAAATATTTTGTATAATTTTTTAAAACTTACTTAATTTTTTCAAAATCACATAATTTAAAATATGATTTTGTATAAGAAAATTACATACCATATATAAAGTGAATTATTGTATAGTCAAACAAAAATTGAATAATTTTGAAAAAATTGCATATATGTAAGTGAATAGATTGCATAATCTTGTAACCATAGACTTGATTGGATGAAATCTTGCAATTTCTATAATACAAACAAAACTTCACCAATACCTGAAAACCACTTGAATCCAAAGTTGAATGCTACTAAATTTTATAAAATTTTAGGAAGATGAGCACACATATATTAGTGGCCTTTCTTTTGACATAAACTAATTTTACATCAACAAATGAACATTGTAGCAATGGTAACAAATATTTATTTTAGATTTCAGTGTTTTTGTAAAGAAACGATATGCATTGTTATCCGGTATAATGAATTCAATATTTTTGTACAATTCTTAAGTAGTGTATGAATACAATTCCACATACAATTGGTATGTTGAATTTCTATCTATAGTAAATGTATTTTATGTAACATGATTTTAATGTTTTTTTATTATTTTAGATATTAAAATATTATCATTTTATATTTTCATGGAATTTCCACTAACTAATTAATTTAGTTCAAATATTTTTAATGAAGATTTTGATTTTAATTTTTGATGTGATTTATAAATGTACTTTTAAATAAAAATATAATTTATAATCATAAAATAAAAAATAAAAATAGTAATAATATAATTTAAAAAATATTTATAATGATATAATTTAAAAAAAATAAAATATGAGATATCAAAATCATGAAAATTGATGAAAATTCATTTCCAATCTTTATAACAATAATATTTTAAAGAAAATCAATTAAGTTTTATGTATTTATAAGAAAATCAAATAATTCTTTAGCATTTTTAACAATAATTTTTAAAAGAAACCAATTGATTTTTTATTTATTTATAAGAAAATCAAATAATTTTTTTAGAATTTTTAACAATATTTTTTAAATAAAATTAATTTTTTTTTTTTGTATTTATAAGAAAACAAATATTTTTAGTATTTTTTAAAGGTTTGATAAAGTCAAATTGGTCTTAATAACAACCATCATCATTATAAAATTGAAGGTATACAAGAAATGAATTTTAAATTAAAAATTTATCATTTAAATTCATGTATATATACTATATGAATTATGCATCATATATATAAATTTTATTTAAAAATGTCATATTAAATGTGAAGCATGTTAAATAATACCTTTTATTATTGAAATACTTTTATATCTCAAGATACATTATAAAATGGTCTATCAATTACTAAATTGTAATTGATATTCAACAACTTCTGTAATTGATGCATTTTCACACACTTGTTGCCTTGTGTTATTTCTTTGGGCGACTTGCGGGATAGGGATGTTGTTGTTTCTACTCATTCTGAAACTTCCCACTTTCCTTCCAATGGGTTGCGCCCTCCCAAATCTTTTGTAGTTGACCTTAGCATAGAATCTGCTTCGGGGGATGGTTATTCGATGGGTTTCCTTAACGATGGTTATTCAAAATCCATCTCCGTCTGTTCTGGGTTGGAATCTTACCTTTTAAGGCCACTATATTCCCTTTATTTATTTTCCTCTCGGGATTTGTGGCTGCCAAAGATCCTTGGCCATCTAAAGCATGACGAAAATATGCCCTTAAGCATGCATAGCAGAAGGCGATGCTTGAGATCTCACAAGGTAATCAACGTCTCATCTCTAGGGTACTTAGAGCACGTGTTATCCTCGTAGCTCCTCAATCATGAAAATAATGCCATCCAATGTGATGGGTCTATGGGGAAGTCCTAAAAAACTTTCGCTTCTTCGTATCATTAGACAAGAGAACTCTCATATAGTTTTATTTCAAGAAACAATGATTTTTAGTGATCTGATCATGTACACATGCCCATGAATAAACTCCATAGTAGTAGTTATTCATATTGAAAGAAGTATGGAATTTATACAAATAGTTTAGAGGATTCAGTCTCTGTTACTAAATAACAAAAAATAAAATAAATGTAATTGATAGTTAACTAACACAGCCCAACTAAATGTAACTAACAGTTAATTAACATAGTTCCGTAGGAGTCCCGTAGGATTCGTTAACATTCCCCCCTTAATCTGAAGGGACATCTGACATACTAAGATGTGTTCTGAATTTCTCAAATTTTTCACGGCCCAGTACTTTTGTAAAGATATCTGCAATTTGCTTTGATGTAGTATAATGTGTCAGATGAATGGTTTTGGCATCAACATGATGTCGAATCAAATGATATTTGGTGTTGATATGTTTGGTTCGAGCATGGAATTTAGGATTTTTGACCAATTGTATTGCAAAAGTATTGTCAACAAAGAGAGACGTTGAAGTCATTTGTTTCTACTGCAATTCTTCAAGAATTTTCCGAAGCCAAATGATTTCTTTTGTGGCTTGAGAAGATGCAACGTATTCGGCTTCAGATGTAAAATAAGCAAGAACTAATTGTTTTCGTGATCTTCAAGTGATGGTTTTTGATCCAAGATTCATCAAATAACTTGAAGTAGACACTCCATACTCTTTATCTACGTCAAAGTCAGAATCTGAATAACCAATGAGATGGAAGTCTGAAATTTTAGAATATTTGGTGCCATATGGTTGAGTGCCTTTTAAATATTTGAGCACTTGTCTTGTTGTCAATGACCTTCACAGAGCTAATGCATAAACCTGGAAAGTATTCCTACAACAAAAGTTATGTCGAGACGAGTAGTAGTAAGACAAATTAAACTTCCAACAAGTTGTATGTACTTTGTTGGATCTTCAAATGCACTACCTTCATTTGAGGTAAGGTTTAGATTCTGCTCCATTGGAGTAGAAACATGATTACAATCCTTCATCTCAAATTTGCTCAATAGTTCTCCAATATAATTCTTCTGAGAAATAAAAATGTGCTTCGGTTTTTTATCTACTTCGATCCCTAGATAATAATGTAGTAATCCCAAATATGTCATATCAAAAACCTTTTGCAATTCCTTTTTAATAGATGGTATATAATCATCATTATTTCCCGTGATAAGAAAATCATCTATATAAACAACTAGATATACAACTGATCTTCCAACTTTCTTAACAAATAAAGTTGCATCATCTAGATAGAAATGATTATAATTCAACTTGAGAAGATGTTAAATTAACTTTTCATACCAAGCATGAGGTGCTTGTTTTAAACCATACAATGATTTTATCAATTTGCATACTTTATGTTTTTTTTCTTTAACAGAAAAAACCTCTGGTTGCAACATGTAGACATCTTCTTTTAAATATCCATTTAAGAAGGTAGTTATTACATCCATGTGATGTATTTTCCATCTTTTTTGAGTTGCAAGAGAAAATAAAGTTCTAATAGTACCCCATTTCATTGTAGGAGCAAATGTTTATGTATAATCAATACCTTATTTTTGTGCATACCCCTTTGCTACAAGTCTTGCTTTGCGCTTATCAAGAGAACCATATAGTTTATACTTAGTTTTATAAACCCACTTCCTACCAATTGGTTTGATGCCAATATGAGGATCCACCAACCTCCAAGTGCCATTTTTAATAAGAGCATCATACAAGTTTTTCATTGCATCTTTCCATTCAGTACAACTAGTGGCTTCTTCAAAAGTAGTAGGTTCATTAATAGCATAAAAGTTTAATTCAAAATCATCATACCTTTTTGGCATTGTCTTGGTTCGTGTTGATCTGTGTACTGATAGCTACAATGTTTGCTAAGTTTCAAGAGTCTTTGAAATAGGTTCTTTAGGACCATTATTTTCCTCCAATTTTTCTTCAGTAGGAACATTATTATCAACCAAATTTTCCTCTATAGACACATTATTATCATCAAAAACATTGCTATCAACTAATTTTTCTTCATTCTTTGATGTGGTTTCATTCTCTGGTGTTGTTGAAGGAAAATCCACAGACTGGTCTAGAATATGAATCCCCCCTTCAGGATGTGGAATATCATTATCCCATTCATAATAAAACTTCTTGGAAGAGAATCTATCAAAATGATTGAGTTGTCTATCAATAGTAGAAGCATCTTTAGCAAATTTAAGAAAAACAACATCTCTTGAAACAACAAATTTCTTGTTTTCCTCATCATACAATCGATAAGCTCTGGAGGTATTAGAATACCCCAAGAAAAGACATTTGTGACTTCTTGCACCCAAATTTTCGCGTTGTTGTTTATGAATTAAGGCATAAAATGGAGAACCAAAAACTCTGAAATGTTGAACAACATGAAGATGCTTATACCACAATTCATAAGGGGACTTAATATTGATGGAAGTAGAAGGACAACAATTGCGAATATAAATGGAAAAAAGTATTTCTTCTCCCCAAAACATCAACTTGACATTTTGAAAAAACATCATTGACCTTACCATATTAAGCAAAGCTCTTCTCATGCGCTTTGCTGCACCGTTCTTTTGTGGAGTATAAGGGACAGTGGTCTGATGTTTAATACCATTAATCTGTAAGTACTTTTCAAATGCATTAGAGGTGTATTTTCCACCATTATCTTATCGTAGACTGCCAATATTAAGTTGAGTTTCATTTGTAATCCATAAATGAAAATTCTTAAAAGTTGCAAAAAACTAAGATTTCTCAACAAATAAACCCAACACATCCTAGTGTAGTCATCAATAAAAGTCAACAGATATTTATTACCATTTGCAAATTGAACATGCATGGGCCCACATAAATGAGAATCTATGAGACCTAACTTTTTGAAATCTTAGGAAGTAGATCCATACAAATGTTGTTTACAATGCTTGCCTAAAATACAAGCATTACATGGAGAAATCTTTTTTGGAATAGTAGGAAGCCCTTGAATACCTTGTTGTTTCATAATCTAGATACTATCATAATTAATATGACCAAAATGAGCATGCCACAACAAGATGGAAGACAAAGTATCACTATGTTGAGCCAAAAGAGCTGAATTAGATTGAAAACAAGATGTCCCTTTAAGTTTTCAAAGTTTGTCTTCTTGAACACTGGTCATAACAATCACCTGATCAAATGGTTTTCTTATTTCAATTATACCATCAAACATATGTATAGAATGTCCTTGTTGCCTGATATGTATGAGAGACATCATATTTCTTTTTAATTGAGGAATGTAAAGAACATCATTCAAAATATAATCAGCAATTCCCAGTAAGAGAAGTCGAATAGATCAAATTCCTGAAGGCTTTAACTGGGACTTGTCAACAAAATAAACTATTTCATCAATGTGATTACTGAATGTCTCAAAAAAATCTCTTCTGCAGGTAATATGGAAAGTGGCTCCAGTATCTAAAGTACAAGTGTCTTCCCAAGAAGAAAAATAAGTGCTAAAAAATTCATTGATACTAAGATTACAATGTGAAACAATATAATGGATAGATTCAGGTGGTTTTCCTTTGTCTGGAGGTTGTTTCTCTTTCTTCTCACTAATCCTTTCCCAAGGAGTGCGACCTAGTTTACCACACCTATAGGGCATAAGATATTGTTTATCATTCTGAAAATGTTTTTGTTGTCTATCATCTTGTTGTATGTCTCCTTGATGATAATGACCCCTGTGCCTCTAAACAATCTCCTACCACAACCTCTATTACTATTGTAAAATCTAGCAGACTCTCATCTAGGTTTCTGCCCTTTCTGTGCAAGACACAAAGTATCAACTATGGAAGTGGAAAAAGATTCCTTCTTCCCAAAATCTTTCTCTCTTTCAATAATTTTGTCTACAAGAGTATCAAAAGTCATGGCTTTCATCTGTCCACTAGCTTGAAGAGAATCTAAGTAGTGCGAGTAGGTAGGATATAGGGCTTTAATAAATGCAGTGAGTTGTAAATCAACTTTGACACTAGTTGAGTCAATATCATTAAAAAGAGCTTTAATTTATGATGCTAACTTCATGGGATTATTATCTTTCAGTTCCAGATTAAACAACTTCATCAACAATTGTATAATTTCCATATCTGAATGGGAGTCCTAAAGATGTTTTAATTTTTGTAATTCTTTAAACGTTGTGGTGTTGGAAAGAATATGTCTACTTACCTCTTCAATGACTGAGGCAAAAATTAAATCATGTGTGTTTTTATATTTACTCTTCCAAAATATAAGTTGTCTGGCATATGTAGGTTGCTCTGGGTCATTGTCATCCTTGCCTTCACAAATTTTCTCCCATAAATCATTGAAAATAAGACTATTTTTTATTTTTCAAAACCATTCTTGGTAATTTTCTTGTCCGAAGAGGACTACTCCCACAATCAAAATTAATGAATGCATTGTAAACTAATGTGTAATCTGTGTAAATGAAAATCCACTTGCAAAGAATTAAGGAAATCTCACAACAAGCACACCTTTGACCTTGGCTATTGAACAATGACTTTGTAGACTTCTCACAGCGGCTTCTGGTATCTTATTTCAGTCACAGAGACCTTTCTGAACCAACAACAGGGGCAGAAAATTTATAAAGAAAGAAAGTGGGGAATTTTAAAACTAGAGAGAAATTTTCAAATTAGTGGCAGGATATAAATGTCCCGGCAGCAGAGGGAGAAATTTCTAGATCAGTGGCATATAATAAATGTCCTAGCAGTAGAGGATCCTGACAAAATAGCATGGAGTTTAAAAAAAACCTGGCTCTAATACCATTGTACATAGTCTCGTGAATAAACTCCACAGTAGTAATTATTCATATTGAAAGAAGTATGGAATTTATACAAATAGTTGAGACAATTCACTCTTTGTAACTAAATAACAAAAAATAAACTAATTGTAACTAATAGTTAACTAACACAGTCCACCTAAATGTAACTAACAGTTAACTAACACAGTCTTGTAGGAGTCCCTTAGGATTCGTTAATAGATCATCCCTGAGTGTAGGGGTCGAAGAGATTAAAAACATCAATTTATTTATTAAACTTCATACAGAATAACATTCTTCATAATAATAACGTTGTTAACTTAAATTTAACAACATATAAAAAATTTAATAACTGATTAAAACAATTGCAAAATTTGAAATACATGAACCTGATGCTAATAACCTCTGTTTTTCCGTCGCTTGCCTCCTTGACTGCTTCTGCAAAACACTGCCCAAAACCTAGTTCCTCCCTGCCAACTAGGTAACTCCCTAGCTCCAAGATATCAACGGATATCCTGGTCCCCGTGCCCAAAACCCCCATCAACCCTTGTGCACTGATACAATCTCACTCCCAATATTTCACTTCTCTCTGCAATACCCAGAGCTCCCAAAATCCATCCCCAACTTCCCGTAGAATACCCCTCTCGTCAACCTCCTTCCTTCCTTATTCCTCCTTCACCGACTCATGCCTTTACTTCCTTACCTACCCCCCATTATTTCCCCTTATCCCTTCCTTTAATATTTTATCCTCTCGGGATTAATAGGTTATCCCTTGCTGGGTACGTAACCTTTTTATAATATATCTTATTAATCTATTAAATCTATTACTCATGTTATTAAATGTAATTTGTAGTTACATTATTAATTAATTATTCACCATTATAACCTTTAATTAATTAATAACTTACTTAATTAATATCATTAGATCAATCTTTGTTTAATTAATACCTTGTTAAGACAATTAATCTCCTAATTAATTTTTACTTTATAATTCTTAAACATTTATCCAACTAGGGTCGTTACATACACCCACCCTTCAGGAAACTTCATCCCGAAGTTAAGGCACCTTATAGTACAAAGGAAAAGAAACATGGTTCACACATTCGTAACAAGTAACTGACATTAACAGTAAGTAAGTCAAGAAAGCGCATACATATTAGTGTATATGTACAAGAAATGCATGTGTAGCTAGTACATACAAGTCTCGTGCATGTACTAATAATCAAAACTATCATCCATTAGTAATTTATGTATGCATCCAATCCAGTCATCTAGACTAGTCTTTTATAAAAGACAACAACCAGTCAATTGTTTGATAAATCCCTTAATTACAATTATCCGTTTCAACAATTTTATTTAGACAAGTGTGGTTTAGTTATGAAATTATGAATATTCATATATACACATTTCTCTTTTTTTTTTGAAGGGAAAACATTAAATTCCACCACAAGACAAATCTCCATACCATCTCAACTATTACTACTCATCCTTCCTCCCTAACCTACTTCCATCTCCATTCCTATCCTTCCTCTACTAGACTATATTGGAGCGTCAACTATATTGACCTAACTCCAAATAGAACCCATAAACGGAAGTGTCGCTATCTCGACCAAGCTTCCCTAGCAGGCATCTGAGAGTCATCATCACACATCTTGGGGAGCGTGAACTAACACCGTACTCCCATGACTTCCAGTTTCAGAGGATACACGGTGGGAAATGCCTCCACCCCTCCTAATCATAACTAGGGTCCACACCCTACAATGGAGGATACACGGTGGGAAATGCCTCCACCCCTCCTAAGAGGACTAGGGTCCACACCTTACAATGGAATATACAGTGGCACCGTGTTGTTGGTGGTTTTGTCATCGTTTATTTGGTTTTGGGCAGTGTCATCACCATAATGTTTCTCGGTTAGTGATCCTGATATCCACTTTCATCATCATTATCCCTTGGCTATTTCATAGCCCATAACCTGCAGATTAGTCTGTAACACAAACTCATACATTTCTATGCATTATCATCATGTAATTGCATACTATCATCATTTCAATTTGGTATCCCCGTACCGATAAATTTACAACAAAGTTTTCCAATTAGAAATAGATCTCATAATATCCCATAATTCAATTTTGACACCCATTCACAAGATTATCATTTACCCAAATAGATTGCATAATATCCAACATCATCCTAATAGCATTTAAACATTCATTAATTTCTTCATTCTCACAATGTGTCACATCATATACATCATCATCAATAACATTTAAACATTCATAAAATTTACATGCACGTAGTAGATCACATCATATACATCATCATCAATTAACATTTAAACATTCATAAAAGCTCATAAATTTTAAAGTTTAAGTGTATCACTTAATAGTTTCACTGTGACTTAGAAAATAAAGTATATAGGCCTCAGGTAATCCTGGTTGTCTAAGTCAAAAGATGGTGTTACATACACCCCACCCTCGAGAAACATGTTCTCAAGGTGGTCAAAAAAGTGAGGGATAGTCTCGCCGTAATGTTTCAGCATCTTCCCAAGTAGCAGATCCTGGACTATACTTGTCCCACTGGACCTTAACTTGGTCTACCAGACGATTCCTGAGCTGTCAGACTCTACGGTCCAATATCCGTAACGGTTCTACCGTGAGGGTTCCCACATCCGACACCTGCAATTCCTTCCAATTTAGTTTATGTGATTCATCAGCAACATAATGACGCAAAACATATACATGAAATACATTATGATTTTTATGCAAGTGGGGTGGCAATACGAGACGATAGGCAACGGGTCCAATTTTCTCTTGGATCTTGAATGGTCCTATAAACCGAGGTGACAACTTTGTTCCCTTCCCGAACCGTATGGTACTCTTATTAGGCCTGATACGAATGAAAACCTGGTCTCCCACTTCATAACTTTGGTCGGTCCTGTGTGCATCTGCATAGCTTTTCTGCCTATCATGTGCTTCCTTTAATCTCTGCCTAATCTGAATCACTTGTTCCTCCATTTCTTGAATCAATTCTGGCCCAACTGTTACTCGGTCTTCTAGTCTATCCCAACTCAATGGCATTCTGCATGGCCTCCCGTACAAAGCTTCGTAGGGTGGAATTCCAATGGAACTATGATAACTGTTATTGTAGGCAAACTCTACTAAAGGTAGGTACTTCTCCCACTGGGTTTGATTATCCATTACATACATCCTAAGCATGTCTTCCATGACTTGATTTAATCTCTCAGTCTGGCCATCTGTTTCAGGATGAGAAGCTGTGCTTAAGTTCAACTGAGTCCCCAATGCTAACTGTAAACTTGTCCAAAACCTAGAAGTGAATCTGGAGTCCCTATCTGAAATGATCTTCTTAGGTATCCCGTGCAAACAGATAACTTCACTTACAAACACATGTGCCACATCAGTGACATCGTAAGTGTCTCTAACTGGAATAAAATGATCACTCTTGTTTAACTTATCCACTATCACAAGAATGGCATTGTATCTATGGGATGTGAGCGACAACCCCACAACAAAATCCATAGAGATGACTTCCTACTTGGACATAGGGACATCATGTGGTTGTAGGAGGCCTGTCGGGTGATGGTGGTCGGCTTTTACTTGTTGACATTCTAGGCATTTAGCGATGAAATGGACTACATCGCGCTTCATGCCTACCCAAAAGAAGAGCTTCCTTATATCTGCGTACATCTTCTTCACACCTGGATGCGCACAATAAAGTGCTCTATGGGATTCCTTCAGTATGATGCTTCGAATATCCCCATTCTCAGGGATGTACATCCTTCCTCGATATCTTAACAGTCCATCTGTTTCTAGACTATATCCTTCATACTTTGGCTCTAACTGCCTCCCACTCTGGAGGTTTAAAGTAACCTTTAAATACCAACTGTCTCCTTGGATTTGTTCCAACACACGTTCCCTCAGATTGACCTTTAAGGTTACCAAGGAGAAGATATGTGGTCTCCTACTCAAGGCATCTGCGACCACATTTTCCTTTCCCTTGATGTATGAAATACCAAAATCGTACTCACTCATAAACTCACTCCATCGCCTTTGCTTGGCATTCAGATCTCTTTGAGTGAAGAGATGTTTTAAACTTTGATGGTCCGTTTTGAGCTCAAAATTTTTCCCCACAAGATAGTGCCTCCAAATTTTCAGAGCTAGGATTACAGTTGCCAACTCTAAATCATGAGTCGTGTATAACTCTTCATGCTTCTTCAAATTTCTTGATGCATAAGCTATCACTCCTCCATCCTTCATTAGCACGGACCCCAACCCTTGCTTCAAGGCATCTGTGCAGGCCGTGAAATCCTTTTCCATATCCGACACTTGTAGAATTGGCGCACTATTTAGTAACCTCTTAAGCTCAATGAACACACTATCACATTCTTCTGTCCATTCATACTTGACCCCCTTGTGTTGCAAAGTGGTGATGGGTTTCGCTATTTTTGAGAATCCTTCCACAAATCTCCGGTAATAACCCGCTAGCCCCATGAAGCTTCTCACCTCATGGGCATTTTTCGGCACTGGCTACTCCATAATTGCCTTTACCTTTTCCAGGTCCACAGAGATTCCTTCGCCGGAAATGATATGACCCAAATAGTGGATCTCTTTCTGGAAGAAGGAACACTTCGACAACTTTCCGTACAATTTGTTCTCTCCAAGGCAGGACAACACTATTCGCAAGTGTTCCTCATGTTCTCTTTCATTCTTGGAATAGATGAGCATGTCATCTAGAAAAAAGTTGTACAAATTGATCTAAGTACTTCCGGAATACATCGTTAATGAGGCTCATGAATATTGTCGGCGCATTGATCAATCCAAAAGGTACTACAACAAACTCGTAATTTCCAAACCGAGTTCGAAAGGCAGTTTTTGGGATATCACCTTCCTTAATCCTTAACTGATGATACCCTGATCACAAATTGATATTTGAGAATACGGCTACTCCTTTCATCTGATCGAAAAGGTCATCTATTCGTGGTATTGGTTACCTATTTTCACTGTAGCATGGTTCAAGTCCCTGTAGTCTATACACAGTTGTAAGGATCCGTCCTTCTTCTTTACAAAATTTACCGGCGCGTCCCATCATTCCTCAATTCTAGAAACATGTACGACTATGCATATAAGAGTGGGGTATTACTTTCTTGCCACCCATTGTCTCTCCCAAACTAACCTCACTGACATTCAATAATTGTTATACCAATCCTCTTAGTCACTCATCACTACAACTAGACCAATAATTTTTCAGTGCCTCTTTGTGCTCTTGTGATAATGTTCTTGTTGCAAGACATGCAAAACATCTATGCACTCCTTTCTTCTTTGGTTGGGACACTATTCTTGGCACATAACTTATTCTCTCATTTCCAAATAAGTAATAAGGAAATCAACATGTTCTCTAAGGATGTTGTCTCTATACAAATAGATAAGTATTGCTCTTTGTAGTTTTTTTTTTTTTTATCTACTACAGTAACTTCCCACTGACATGCACTAATCCTTGGTTGGAGTTCTCTAGTCCCAGGGCCATCTTCTATTGATCATAACCATCACTATGTACATTACTCCCTTATGTGCATTCACCACTTCCGCACCTCACTCTCTTATACATTGCAAGTCACTCTCCTGTGTGGTACTTTGTTCAAACCACCTCACTATTGTCACCTATCAGGTTAATAATTCCAAACCTGAAAACGGGAAAAAATGTTGAACACAATTTTTTTTTCTACCCAAGTCACACTATTTGGGAAGACAAGAACAAAGTTCGTTATAAGTTATAATGTGTGTGCATGTGATCTTCATAACTCACTCATAAACATAAGCACAAAGTAATGCCAAGAAATACACTCAATAAAAAGTTCATATGTGTTGGTGGTGGTGATACAATTCAATATTTAGGGCTCTCTTCATTCATGTGACGTGACACACTATGCATCTATGTTGGGAACACATCGATTCACCAA
>ML779359.1:409679-444340 GCA_009831015.1 Picea engelmannii
ATAATAATCATAATAATCTCATTTAAGGTCACAGCCTAGCCAAACACCAAATTGATGTATGAGGCCCCCTTGTTTCTAGGGCAAGGACTACCCTCCATGCATCAATTTGACTACCAAGTCTATAGAGGTGTACATACCCTAGCACCTTCCAGATTCAAACCTATGTTCATGACCCTCATACCACACCATCACTCTTATTAAATGGATGTCGCTATATTACGCATAGCAATGACCATTTTGGGGTTAAAAAGGTTGTTAAGAAAGACAAAGATCATAGGTGTAGGTTAAGAGGAAAATCTTAATAAGTATGCAATCAACTATACTGCCTCCACCTTTATGGGGTTGGTAATACAAAGCATCAAATATTGGAAATATAGAATGATGATATAAAACAAACCATGAGTGGGACACACCAAGCACTAAGAATCTCCCCACTAAATGATATCACCCTAAGAAGAGTTACAAGAAATCTTCAATACATATCAACATGCAATTCCCTGTCTATATGCAATGAACTGGGAAATGTAGGACAGTGGTGAACTGCAATGGATACACATCACAAAGGAATGCTCAGCTGATATTTATGAATATAAATCTTGAATGAACTTGAGTTAAGAAAAGAAACCATTTGCTCCACGTGACCACTGTTGAGACAAGCAACTCTTTCTAAACCTCAAAAACCACCAAATTTCCTAGTCTCATGTTAGAACGTTCATATCCAAGCGTATTATGTGATAGATGGCAAGGGTTGCTCTAGACTGTCATGACTCTCCATAAGAACAGTTAAACCCTCATCTATGATCTTGATGCATGGGGTACCAACAGTTCAAACCATCTCATTATTTGTATGCCTATAGAGATACCTCCCCCTGAAATTTGTCTATCTAGGAGCTAGCCCTAGTGTAATATTAATTTAATAGCTTAAATTTTAATTTAATGATAAATATAATTTCATATTAATTTCAAATCAACACATTTAATTTCAAGTCACATGTTTGGCTGATTGGTGGAAGCATTTGGTTTGGTTTCAATAGGTCATGAGTTCCATTCCCATGGGTGCCACTTCGTGGAGGTTTAAAAATTTATTTATTTTTAAATTTATCAAATGATATATATATTAAAATTGATTTTTTTTTTAAATAATATTTAATAACACTTGAAAGTAGTTTTCAACATAAAAAAAAAAATTTAGCCTTATTGTATCAGGGTTTTTTTTTTTGTTTGTTAATTTGTGCAGGACCTGCGATTAACCTGTGGCTTGAGAAACCGCAACTCAGGGGCATCTAAGCCGTCAAAATCACCCGGGGATCGCACCCGGCCTGAGCCACACCAACCCTTAACATGGTTGGATTTTTTTGTCCCTGCAGGTTTCGAACCGGTGACTTTAACATCACGGAGTGGCTTAACAACACACTCCGTCACCAACTGTCCTACACCTCGGGGACTTATTGTATCAGGGTTAAAATATTATATATATTTCAATTAAAACAAACTAAAAAAATATATATATAAAGAAAATTTAATAAATAAATTAAATATAATGTTACAACTATAATTAAAACTAAGCCAAATAAAATAAAATAAAAACTCTGTATTGGCAACGTGGGGATTGCATGCCACCCACTCGCCGGAAGACTTACCAGTAGGCAACGTGGGGCTTGCATGCAATCCACGTGCCCTTCACTCTCCTTATTTGGAATAAGAAATGACTATCACTTTTAAACCCTAAACTCTCCCACTTCTCCCTCATTTGTTGTGGTTGTGCGAGGAGGCGTGAGGGAGCATGGCCACCATGGTTAACCCTCTCCTCCATCCTACCTACAACTCATCCGTCTTGCTTCAATTAAATTTGACCTTCAAGGTCTGGAACTCGTATCAATGGCAGCTTGGATTTGAATTGGGTTCTGAAAACACAGGCTTTTTAGGAAGGCAAGTTGTGTTTATGTTTTCATTTCAGCAATGGGCTTGCTGGTTCATTCTATGGAGTTTCTCAGAGCTTGGAGAAGAATTCGGAACAGTGAGAAGAATGCTGACCAATTATTATGCTTTTTAAATTATTATTTTTTTTAAAAGAAATCCACCCTATAACAGGTAAATCACTTCTTAGTTGTTTTTAACTGAACTCATTTTAACTGAACCTGTGAATTCCAGAAAAACACCATGCACGCCATTCACCCTTTTACTCCTATTAATCTATTGGTATCAACCTCTGTGGCTTGAGATAGAGTTTATAATGGTTGGTATCATACATGGAAATGTCCAGGGTTTTTCGTGGCTTCGTTTTAAAATTTCTGTATTAGTTTTTCTAAAAACCCCCATACCTTGCGACATGAATTTATTTAAGAGTACAACCGTGGGGAGTCTCGGACTGTGATAAAGCCAAAGGAAGAGAAATTTTCCCCATAGTGCAGAAGCTAGCTCAGTTAAACTAGATAAAGTGGTGTTTAGTGTATTTTTGGCTTCTTTTTTTTTTTTTTTGTTCTGAAATCTTTATGTTTACTCAACTCGATGGAGATGCGAATGCCTGGCCTGAGCCTTTCATGGGTTTCCACGGCATGGCATAACTTTTTTTTTCTCATTGTTTGTTTGTAAGCAATGTGATTTCCTTGGGTTTTTACGTTAATCAGTTATGAAATGATTATAGTTCTATATCTCTATTTACAATTTGGAATTTCCAATCTTCAATGCTGAGAGTATACCTCCATGTGCTTGCCCAGATTTAACTCAGGTTAAAAGGAGCATGATATGTATATATCTAAACACAATGTTACCCATTGTGATACCAAGAGGATCTCTGGCTACATACGGTGTCTGTTTTACTCAGCCGAATTCCCTTGCCGATGGTTTGGATAAATTTGGAGCTAATATGAACAGTATAAATGGTAGGAATTTCGTCAATTTGTCCAAAGATTTGAGATGTCTGCCATTCTGTGAGGCTGGGTGTAGAGGGTCATCTTCAAGAATCAAGGTTTTTTTTTCTTAGGAAAAAACAAGCTCGGAAGATGGACAAATAACGTCTCTGTGAAATTGAAAATCATGCGTCCGCAATTTGGAATATCAAATTCCAAATCAAGAATCATGTCGTCGTCTTGGGGGAAAATATTTCTCTGTCCAGTAGTCAGCCTTGCTTTTATCGATTCGATTTCCAGACTTACAACGCTTCTCCCATCATCATCTGGACTGATCACAACAATTATCAAGGAATTGTTATTTCTATTATAACAAACAAATTGGATTTTCATTTTGATTATGATCGATGACCCCCGGTCGTCTGTAAGGGGTGAGAATTCTCCGTCCAGACGGAATGGAAGAAGATGGAATGATTTACAAATAACTAATATTATGTCACCGGCTATGACGAGTTCTAGACCAGAGAAGTCAACCACAGGGTCATACGCTTGTAAATGATAATCCCTAAAAATATTTGGGAGCTTCCAGCTATTACCTGTGTTGGATATTTCTCGCAAGCGTAGGCTGTCGAAGTAATTAATGGAAGTAGTTGTCATCCTGCTCCTCTCTTCCTCTTCTTAAGAATGACCGTGGAGAGATTTCATGGCCACCTCCAGTGGGAGGTGTTCATGTGCGTCTATATCTGGTTGTAGAGATGGCATCTCATCTCGTGCTTTTTCATACGTTGTCTTCTTTTGTATGTGGTCTGTCATGGCTCTACAACTACAGGAAGACCAAAAATCGCTGCTAGAAGACCATAAATTTTCTAAGATTTTTCTTCACATATCCTGTTATCTCTCATGAGACATGCCTTTTGTATCTCATTTTAGTTTACATATATATATATATATATATATAGATATAGATATAGATAGATAGATAGATAGATAGATACTATCTCTCATCAACTCTGCGTTGTATTGTGTGTTCATATTTTTATATAATCCAAACATGGTAGATTCGTCCGACCTTTCATTATTTCCTTTGAATAACATACTTTGCAAGAATTGGTACAACACATGTTCAATCTCTACACTTCGACTAATACAGGTTGCAACAGTCCCCACAATCCAAAAGAAAGGTTTTTAGCAAAGATGAGCTCACAGTTATTGCAGAACTATGCTACAGGATGCACTATATCGCAATAACTGGACAACTCAACCAAAGAGAGCAGGTGAGCCTTTTCCACCCTTTGGAGGACATCCACAAACATGTAGATGATGAAGGCTCGACATCTTTCATGTCCATCGCTTATAAGGAGTTTCAGGTGCAGCTTGTAAGGAACTCAGTTTTGAATATAAACTGCAGTTTTCGAAGTATTATTATCGCTTAGTGCTTGTGCTAAGGCTTCTCCCAAGAGGGCATTCTATCCATGCCTCAGAATGTTCGATAAGTGCTGGCTTGAAAGCTCCTTTATTCTTATATTAACGACCTTTAGCAATCTACCTTAAGGATACGATCATCAGTTCACTATTCATCAGTCTCTAGTGGACGAGCTAACTATATAGGATAACACCTAAAGAAACTATTCCTACCTGTTCCGAATTTCTTTTTGCACATCCTAGCTTGTTCTGAGATTTTGCACATTCCACAGACATAGTTCCATTTCCAGATCGAGATACATAGCCTGAATATTTATTCCAGATTCTAGCTCATCTTAGTTTTCAATAAACTGCCTCTCTCAACCGTTGATTATGTTTGGTGACCCTCTTTCCTTCCTTTACAGCTATGATATATCTACTATAGATATTATCTTCATGAGCTTTATCAACATAAATGGACACTTTCTCTGACCAAATTGTATTTCTATTTATACCTAAGTATGAGACTGATACAACTAACTACTTAGGGCTATAATCCATTTTTGGAGTCTTTCCCCATGGAGTCACCTCAATCACACACATGCACTACATATTTAAATGCAACCTACAATGCTAGTAATGCAAACTTATTTTAATATGGTTATAGCTTATCTAATGTGTAAATCGTTATAGGTTTATGAGCATATAACATTTGGTTCAGCAGTACACATCAGTTTGGCTTCCCTTCCTGGCATGCTGGAGAGAACCATTATTACTTCATCTATATCCAAGACATATAGTGTTACAGGTAGATTCAATTGGGTGCACTCCATTATCTGATATTTCACTTGTTTTACTTTGGTAAATTTGTTTTTTTTTTTTTTTTACATTTTCAATTCTTATTTCATTTATATATATATTTAGATTTGTTTATATAATCAATTAATAGTGCATTTGGTTTGGTTTGCAGGTTAAGCAGAGGGAAATCTGAGCTTGGAGTTTTGGCCCTTTAGGCCCATATTTCAAACAAAGGCCCTGATACCATATGTAGGGGCCGAAGAGATTAAAAACATCAATTTATTTATTAAACTTCATACAGACTAACATTCTTCATAATAATAACTTTGTTAACTTAAATTTAACAACATATAACAAATTTAATAACTGATTAAAACAATTGAAAATTTTGAAATACCTGAACCTGATGCTAATAACCTCCGTTCGTCCGTCGCTTGCCTCCTTGACCGCTTCTGCAAAACACTGCCCAAAATCTAGTTCCTCCCTGCCAACTAGGTAAATCCCTAGCTCCAGGATATCAATGGATATCCTGTCCCCCGTGCCCAAAACCCCCAGCAACCCCGGTGCACTGATACAATCTCACTCCCAATATTTCACTTCTCTCTGCAATACCCAGAGCTCCCAAAATCCATCCCCAACTTCCCGTAGAATACCCCTCTCGTCAGCCTCCTTCCTTCCTTATTCCTCCTTCACCGACTCATGCCTTTACTTCCTTACCTACCCCCATTAATGCCCCTTATCCCTTCCTTTAATATTTTATCCTCTCGGGATTAATAGGTTATCCCTTGTTGGGTACGTAAGCTTTTTATAATATATCTTATTAATCTATTAAATCTATTACTCATGTTATTAAATGTAATTTGTAGTTAAATTATTAATTAATTATTCACAATTATAACCTTTAATTAATTAATAACTTACTTAATTAATATCATTAGATCAATCTTTGTTTAATTAATACCTTGTTAAGACAATTAATCCCCTAATTAATTTTTACTTTATAATTCTTAAACATTTATCCAACTAGGGTCATTACACTGAGTTGTAAAAGAATCTTCGTGGTTGGATATTTTTTTGGGAGGGATTTAGTGGGGGGAGGGCCCATCATGGGTCTTTCTTCGTCTATATCTCTCACCAATGTGCTCTCTATGAAAGCAGGTTTGGTTACATAAGTTCAAAGCAATGTTCTAAATCACTCCTTAATTTGTAATTTTATGGCTCCTATTCTACTAGGAAAGTCTTTTGGGAAATTTTTTTGAACATTCATGCTCTTCAAAATGGCTTATGATGAAATATGGAGGGATACTACTCACGAGGATCCTTTATCACACTACTTATAGAACAAACTAGAAGAGGTCAATATGGTGGATGTTGAATCGAGCACTATAACTCCAAAATGAAACAATAATTGTTCTAGTTCCAATGGTATTTTTGTAAGGTGTCTGTAATATAATAAGAAGAAACAGGAGTATTCAAGAGATATTAATGGAACAACAAACTATTGAGAAGAGAAATACCAATTATAATACTTTTATTCAAAGAAAGTAATTTTCACTTGCCTGTTGGAGGTCGAAACACACAAGAGTAGAGCTCTATTACAATAATTCTCAAGACAAGATTTATGATCCCTCCTACTCTTATTTATACTAATTCTATCTTCTAAAAAACATTCTAGAGAAATATTTTTCTAGAAGTTGAAACTTCTATTAGGTATTCTTACATTCACTTATTCATATTTATTAAATAGACCTTATTAACTAATGTCATCATTTATTACATGTCAAATATATTATTCTATCTTCCAAAGAAGTTAGATCCCTAACAATTTTTAAAGTGGCTCTATTCGTTCTTGGCTCATAGCTCTTTACTACAATCCATTGGCTTATATAGGTCATGAGTGGGAAAGGTCAAAATATCAATCGATGGAGTGACCCATTTAAGTATAATTCCAAATAGTATGAGATAGAATATTTTCATTCACTCGTAAGTACTCCTTGGATAAACTAGCTCATATCTATGACGATATATTATTTAGTCATGATGGTGAGGTAAATGTCAATCAAGTCAAAGGTCTCGAAGCTTCACGTCATGCTATTTTTGTCGGACAAGAGAATGAGTGGTGCCTCAAGAGCAGAGCAGCTCAAAGTTGGGGATCTCAACACCAAATACTTTCAGTATTTTTCCAATAATAACATAAGTTACAATAATAGGAGAAGTTACAAGGTTATTCAGGAAAACGACCTTTGTACCCTAAACCACATTGGATAGGGACACCACATCTATCTCGTGGAAATCGTGACAAGATATACAATTGGAGGAGCTATGTGTAACACCCTGTTTCCCCCAATTTGTAATTAATCATAAAATAGGAATTACCATGCTAATGCATGAGGACAATGTAAATGTATTATTGTTTGAGTTGCCAATGACTGACTGTGGGGGTGAAGCCTTGAAAGTACTGTCCATGATATCACTAGAGGAAGAATTTGAAAACTATAAGAGAGGGTTCATTATGACAAATAACCCCAAATTTCCATTGATGAGGATGACAACCTCCTTAAGATCCCAAGGAAAGATATCAATTGATGAAGAAAGGAATCGTTGTTAAACAATCAACCACCCCCATAAATGGAAACATGGGTTGTTAGCCCGAAGTACCGCAGTGACTTGTAGACCTAAGCTTCCTTTTGACATAAGGAACAGGATAGGTCGGAAAAAACCTTCTAGGGTAAGAGGGATACACACGGGAGAGGAGAGCGTAAGCTCACAAGGGAGATGTGTGGATCTCTCCAGCGAGTCACGAATGGAAGGCCATGAGCTTGATGCCGAGGAGCATCTGAGAAACCTCACCAAGGCCATAACCTAGAGAGAAATCTCTGAGTTACAGAGAACAGAACCCAAATAGAAGCAGAAATGGAGGAAGAACCCTCCAAAAGTGTGAAAATTCCCTGGTGATATCATGTCTTGGCACGGGGGTGGATAGAGTGCTAAGAATGAATGCCTCTGGGCCTATGGTCGGGTGGAAGGACAAACACCCATAGTCAGTTGGTTGGCGGCAACCTGTAATAGATAAGCAATTTCCTACCCTGTGTAATTTAGCCATTACTGTGTATGAATTGGTTATACTGCGCATGCCTTCAGGAATGTGAATGAATTCTTAATGGATATACTGTATCCCTTCTATTTATGCATGATTGTATAATTAGGCAAGTAAGGAATTATATGGTTCATACATGATTTGTTCTCATAAACTCTTGATTTTTGTAGTGTCTTAAGCTAGAGCCATGAACTGTGAGCTTGTTGACCTTAGGTGTAGTTGCATGTACGATGGTTTACTCACCTAGTCATTCTGGGTCCCTTGGAGGATAGAGTTTGTTAAGCTCATGAGAGGTAGTGCAGATATGCAAAGGCTCTCTGCAATCCAATAGAACCCTAGAACCCCTTGATGAAGGAGCGCAATAGTTGTGTTGAAGACTCTTCTAAGAGTCAAGTCCAGGAGAAAGAGCGCAAAGCTCTCAAGTCCTCCATAGCTAACGAAACTCAGAAAGGATAGCAAGTTTCAAATACCAAAAGAGATTACCCTTTCATTTGCTAAATGAATGGACAAGATCCTTTCGGAGGACATGAGGTCTATCCCGACTGTTAGATTGCAGGAAGAAATGAAGGTGTTAATACCTCGACCCCTTCAACCTTGGCAAGTAGCGATGGGAACCAGGACCATAGATCCAAGGACCTATCGGAGCTCTATTGATCGTCAATATTAACCCTTTCATAGGCAGGAGAGTGGACTTGACGAAGTCCTGAAAGTATATAAGTATACGAAACCCCTATGCACTCTATGGATGAGATGGTTTAGCGTGAATAAGTTTCGGCATTTCGGCACCTGGGAAACCAGAGGGCAAGACCCCTCATCTTCACAAGTAGCAAAATCCTGGTATAAGAAAACCTGATGCACTCTATGGATGAGTTGAATTAGCGTGAATAAGTTTTGGCATTTTGACACCCAGGAAACCAGAGGGCAAGACCCCTCATCTTTGCAAGTCGCAAAATCCTAGTATACGAAATCCCGATGCTCTCTGTGGATGAGTTGGTTTATCGTGAATAAGTTTCGGCATTTCGGCATTTAGGAAACCAGAGGGGCAAGACCCCTAATCTTCGCAAGTCCCGAAATCTCGTTATATGAAACTTCGAAGCATGATTAAGATTGAGTGTCTTTCAACACCCTTAAGCTCAGGATGGATAGTGACCGTCAAATCTAGATCAACGAGGGTCGTTGATCTCATACATGAAATCCAATATCATAATTTGGGGATTGGAGTGATAAGAGATTTGGAGTTGCTGCATCGTGAACTCAAGGTTCACAAAACTACGAAAAGATCCGAACCGATGGATCCTAATCATTGAGGATCATTGGATCTCGTACGAGAACTCGCATATCAAAGTTCGGGGAATGGAGTGACCAGTGGTTTGAGTCGTTGCATTTTGAACTCTCGATTACCGAAATCCCGATACGAGCAGGACCGTCGGATCAGGGGGAGATTCAAAGCCGTCGATCTCATCGAAGGTAAGATTTTGGGTTTTGGGGTTTGAAGAGTTGAAAGACTTGACTCTATTACATTGTTGAGTCACGAAATGCAAAAGGTGCCTCTTGGCTTGGCCTGTGGTCATAACCAATGATCACATGGAGGTGGATAAGGGAAGAGCCAGCTTGCGCTAGGCACCCATAGGAATTCGGGGATTCTATCCCTTGAAAAAGAGCAAAAAATTTATTTTTGCCATGGTGGGTATGTGACAAACTGGTATCAGAGAATGGTTAAAACACTTGGCCTGCTTGGGCTCATGTACGAGTCACGTAAGGAGATATTGTTATCTTCATTTTCTCTTCAAGGAGAAGGACTACAGAATGAAACTGTAATTTGGAAATTTCTACAGAATTCCAGCAAAGGAATTATGTTGTTCCTTTGTCAAAATGATAACTACTCTTATAGGAGTAGGGATGCACTGATCAATATTACTGATAAGACCTGAGTATGAATAACAGAGGTGGAATAAAATTTTTTATGAAGCTGCACGAGCTAGAAAATGGACATGAACTGAGTTGTTCTGTTATAGTATGATGATGGCTACCTACTAAAGCAGGTAGAGTCTCTTGCAATTGAGATGGCTGGTTAGGTAATAATTAAGATCCTCATGAAGAACTCCTTCATGATTTAGGAAATATGGTAAGGACTGGTAGGATCCTTAGATAATTATAATTACTACATTATTAAAAGACTAAACCCTGAGCATATAATTCCTCATGATTGAGAGGACTGATGAAAATATGTAGGGTCAGATTATCTGACCTATAATGGTTAGAATCGACAACAAGGATAATCTATTTAAACAAGATTAAGAGGAGTCCTTTGGGACTGTTGCTAATTCACAAGAGTGACCCTTCTTGTTTGTTCCCATCAAGAGAGGGTAACATCCGTATGAGTTATGACTATGAGATTAGTCTTGTAAGTAACTTAAAATCTCAGAAGAGATAGCGGGGAAATTTTGTATTCCAAGCGTGCATATAGAGCACAGGGAGTGCATATAGAAACAAGCTTGTGTTAAAGTTTGAAAGCTCCGTAGGTTGAACATTGAGGATGATTCCATAAGAGTTGATGCCAAGTTCGTGGATGGAAGTCATCAAAAATCTGAACGGACGGTAGAATTCTCGGAGGGAGGAATACCAAAATTCCGTGAACCATTAGATCTAGTAGATCAGCGGAAAAGATAAGGATGATAACCTCTCATCACTCACAAACTCAGGAGGAATAATATCCGTTAGATTGGAATCAACGAGAGTCGTTGATCTAGAGCTTCGAGGTTTTGGCTATTGGAAAATAGAAGCGAAGACTTTCCCAAAGTCGCACAAGGTAAATCATCGATTCAATTAGGGTCGTTGGTTAGCAGTTGAACTGAACCGTAGATCCGGTGTAATCAGATCTTCGGGAGTCGGAGATTTAGAAGTCAATGGGCAGTGTTCTGAGAACTCGCATGTCATGAAATCCCGACATCCAACCTGAGGTGTTGGATCGAGACAGGTGGTGGATCATTGATATGATGCATACACATTTTAGGGATTCGAAATCGGGAGTTAGGAGGTGAAGACTCTGCCAGAATCCCGAAAGGTGGAAAGCCGAGATTTGATCAGGATCGTTGATTGGCAGAGAGATATAGACCATGGGATCTAGGTTGTAGGACCCTCGTGGATTAGAAGTTTGGGAAACGTTGGACCCCTGGTTCCGAGCAAAGGGTCACGTGAATAAAAGAGCCGAGAAAACATGAGCCTCAGTCTTTCAGGTTTTCACATTTCAGGGATTGAGGAACCAGAGTTCCTTGCAACAGGAATCCCGAAATCACGAAATGTGAAGTGCCTTTTAGTTCGAATCATGGTCATCGTCGGTGGTCGCGTGAGGAGAAGGCGTGAACTAGCATGATGAATACTTAGCTATGTTCAATTGTACTTGAGTGCATGAGTTTAATGCATTGTGAAGCTTCATAATAGGAAGCCTGATATTAATATCGGTATGGTATGAATGATTTTAAACATGCAAGTAATGCACATGTATGATGTAAGAGTATAAGTATACTAGAGGCCCAATATGATTTCCCTGATGAGTGAAACGTGAAGCAAGTATTGCTCTTGTCCAGATTAAATGAATACTATGGAGGCATAGCTGACTCCATTCTGGGGAGTCATGAAATTTCTGTTCCAAATAATAGCCTAAGGGGAATGTATTCCATTCCCTCAGGAAGTACCAATATAATTAGATGAAAGGGTAAATGAGCAAAGATTCTCTCTTCTCATAATAAGAGACAAATGATTACGCCTTTGAGCATCATATGAGAAGGATTGTGAATGAATCTGAATTGACTGATCTTAACAGTAAAGATGCATGTGGATTGTACAATATAACTATGGAAACTGCACACAGGCTTACGATTATGAGTATAGCTAAGTACATCATGGATGTAAGTTAGCAAAAACCTAGAACATGTGTTGATGCATAATCTGGAATACATACTAGAAAGGTATGTCTATGTCCCTTAAAGAATGCTTATTAACAAGTTGAAGCTAATTCAAGTTTGAGGCCATCACAGATAGTGATGGATATGCAACAAGGGAGTTGCATGCTGAATGAGTTCCCGATGGAGGAACTGTGTAAGGACTTTGTCAGAAGAACAGAGTCACAACCCTAATAATTGTTGAAGGTTGGACAATGGGCTGCAAGGCCTGTCCGTATATAATAATCCTGGATTACATTTTGAAAGAATCATGTAATTAATAGAAGACTAACAACTGAATATTGACCATTCCGATAACCGAATGGAAGTGTGTAGGATGCACATGTTCATGATTCCTTATGAAAAAAGAGTTTCTATTAAAGTATGTTGCAGTATCCCAAAAAGGGTTAGGGTGAGGCCTAACCAAGGCGACTCGGGGAAAAGAGTAGGAAGATCTCGACAGGGAGTAGAATTGCAAAAGTAGAGAAGAGACAGTGAGGCCTTAGAGATAAATCGGCTAGGCTGAAAAGTCCCAGGCAATGTAGAAAGAATTTGAAGAAGGGGAGAGCCCTCAATTCTTTCCTTGCTGCGCATTATGTTTTCTATGGGATGAGAAAGTTAGTACATTGATGAACGGAAATGTTTTGACACCATAGTGATGATAGTTGTAATACTGTGAAAATGATTGAGAACTGTTGTGTTGCACTAATGAAAACATTAAGGATAGTGTGATGAAGTACATATGGATATGTCGGGACATGTCTGCAAATATTTTATTAATTTAAATGCTATGGTACTTTCATTTTAATTTACATGATGACAAATGTGCCTATGGTGTATGTCATGTGTAGAAAGAAATAAGATTGGAACTGTTGAGAAAGACAGTTGCCAATAATGAACAACCTCAAGCAGAGGATTACCATGGGGAGACTGCGGTTGAAATATTGTTGATAGGACTGTGAAAATCCCGCTAAAGCACTGTTGATGAGGTAGAGATCAGAAAGAGAGTGCTAGCAGCCAAGAACYGGTATAAAGATATTCATGCCTATGTGGCACAAGGTATGAAGGGATTTGGTAAGAACCCCTTCTGAAATATTTTATTGTCTTAGTGTTATGCATGAACTTTGAAAGGAAGTTGTATGCCTTGGATACCCAAGTAAAGTATGATTCGGGAAGGAGAACCTAAATAATGGAGGTATGAACCTCTGGTAGTAAACATTGTTTGTAACCATTGGGATAGTTCATGAACCGATATGTCATGAATGCATTGACCAATCAAGGAGTGCTTAAAAGCATTCATGTGAAACTTTGAGTTCTTGTATACCGATTTGGGGTCGTGATCGGCCTATAGCAGGGAGCATGGTCATGTTGTAAGAATGAATGAAAATGAATAGGCCATGTGGTGGAGAGACTGGTTAGGTTCCAACACACCATGGCCAAGAACCTGTCATAAAGTGTGACAAACTTGAAATCAATGCAAGGGTGCATTGGGTATGAATGTGGCCACAAATGTTGGCACATTCATTAAAATCAATTGATATCCGAATCACATTTTGAAAATTTGTTAGGCTGGAATGATGCATAGGTAAGGGATGATGTATCCTTTCTCTTTGAATCCTTGAATAGATGAAATGACCTGGACTGTTAGTATACTTGATTTTCAAAAAAGGTAATGTACACAAAAAACTAACAATTGTTTGGCTTTGTAAAGAATGAAATTGTAGGGAGGAAAGGGTCTTGGATATGGCATTGTTGTAAATCCATAAGGAAGACCGATTGCCTGCTGAGCCAAACTGCAAGGAATGGTAGTTCCTTTTTGAGAAAGTAATTTAACTGTTAAGTATGCACAATTCTGAAATTGTTGTGACGATGTTGTAAAGGTGCAATAAAATGTATATGTATATAAAAGCTAACAAGTTGTTTGGCCGATTGAAGTTGAAAGTGCAATAAGTAAAGGGGTCTTGGATATGGAAGCATTATAAGCCCATAAGGAAGGCCAATCACCTGTTGAGCCAAACCGTTATGGGAAGGAAATCCCCATAATTATGAATCTAGTTCCTGTGCGGAACAAATATGAAAACAAATCGTGAGATTGAAAAATCTGTGGGTGACATATTTGCAATAAAATTCTGAAAGTTAGAATTTATAATGATGTCTCATGAATTTTGTATACCTGTGATACAGGTGAGAAGAAATGACATGTCTAGAAAGGATAGATGAGGGCTGTCAAAGTTGAAGATGATGAACATGGCTACTACTGAGCCATGAAAACCCCGTGATAAGCCATGATTGCCTGAAAATTATTTTGTTGAGGTAATACAAGTCGGAGGTACGCCTCGGCAAAGCAAGTCCGAGGGATGCCTCGACTGTAAGACTCGATAGAGTCTCTAAAATTTTTCTGTGCGAGAAAACCTTGGCAGGGCAAGATGGATCACCCGAGGGACTCTATAACAGTGAAGGGGATGCCTGAGACTAGGCCTAGAGGGTGAGTGACCGCAAGGAAGAGAAGACCTTAATAATTCTTGTAAACTATTGGGATCATGCACACAGTGGGTAGTTTCCCATGCAGAAAAACCTTGGAAAGGAAGATGAAATCATGATAGCTCTTCTGAACTATTGAATTGGAATCATACACCCAATGGGTACGTCAAGGAAAGCGATGAGCATGGATAACAAAACTACCATGTGGATACAAATCCACAAACTACATAAGTATTGTGCTAAGAAGCGTGAGAATTTCCTTTTGAATTTTGAACAATAGTAAGATGTTTTCCCACAAAATTATGATAATGTGCGTGTTGTCCAAGAATTATTGAAGGCAGATGATGAATACTAAGATCCTGAAAGAGGACCCGACCGAGGATGAAGGCAAAGACTTCTGAAATGGCTGAATGAGAAAGGCATGACAGGTGTTTTTGAGAAAGAACACCAAGGATGGTGCTCCTTTAAGGGGGAGGGAATTGTAACACCCTATTTCCCCCAATTTGTAATTAATCATAAAATAGGAATTACCATGCTAATGCATGAGGACAATGTAAATGTATTATTGTTTGAGTTTCCAATGACTGACGATGGGGGTCAAGCCTTGAAAGTATTGGCCATGATATCACTAGAGGAAGAATTTGAAAACTATAAGAGAGGGTTCATTATGACAAATAACCCGAAATTTCCCGTGATGAGGATGACAACCTCCTTCGGATCCTAAGGAAAGATATCAGTTGATGAAGAAAGGACTGGTGGTTGAACAATCAACCACCCCCATAAATGGAAACATGGGCTGTCAACCCGAAGTACCGCAGTGACCTGCAGACCTGAGCTTCCTTCTGACAGAAGGAACATGATAGGTCGAAAAAAACCTTCCAGGGTAAGAGGGATACACACGGGAGAGGAGACACCAGACAAAAAAAAAAGAGAGTATAAGATCGCAAGGGAGATGCGTGGATCTCTCCAAAAAGTCATGAATGGAAGGTCGCGAGCTTGATGGCAAGGAGCATCTGAGAAACCTTGCTGAGGCCATAACCGAGAGAGAAATCCATGAGTTACAGAGAACAGGACCCAAAAAGAAGCAGAAATGGAGGAAGAACCCTCTAGAAGTGTGAGAATCCCCTGGTGATAGCATGGCTTGGCACGGGGGTGGCCAGAGTGCTAAGAATAAATGCCTCTAGGCCTATGGTCAGATGGAAGGACAAACACCCACAGTCAATTGGTTGGTGACAACCTGTAATAGATAAGCGATTTCCTACCCTATGTAATTTAGTCATAACTATGTATGAATTGGTTATACTATGTATGCCTTTAGGAATGTGAATGAATGCTTAATGGATATACCGTATCCCTTCTATTTTTGTGTGATTGTATAATTAGGCAAGTAAGGAATTATATGGTTCAGACATGACTTGTACTCATAAACTCTTGAGTTTTGTAGTGCCTTAAGCTAGAGCCACAAATTGTGAGCTCATTGACCCTAGGCATAGTTGCATGTATGATGGTTTACTCACCTAGTCGTTCTGAGTCCCTTGGAGGAAGGAGTTTGTTAACCTCATGAGAGGTAGTGCAGATATGCATAGGGTCTCTGCGATCAAATAGAACCCCAGAACCCCTTGATGAAGGAGTGCAATAGTTGTGCTGAAGACTCTTCTAAGAGTCAAGTCTAGGAGAAAGAGCGCAAAGCTCTCAAGTCCTCCATAACTGACGAAGCTTAGGAAGGATAGCGAGTTTCAAATACTGAAAGAGAGTACCCTTTCATTTTCTAGATGAACGGACGAGATCCTTTCAGAGGATCTGAGGTCTGTCCCAACCATTAGATTGGAGGAAGGAATGAAGGCATTAATACCTCAACCCCTTCAGCCTTCGCAAGTAGCGATGGGAACCAGGACCGTATATCCGGGGACTTATCAGAGCTCTATTGACCATTGATCAAAATCTGGACCAGGGGTCAAAATTTTGCTCAAATTTCAAAGTGTTCGAAATGCGACGAAAACAGTACCATTGCGTCTGTCTCGTCTTCCTGATTCTGGCGGTATATTTACTTTCTCAAACGGATTCCATATGGAGAAGATATCGTGATCTGTTCGCTGAGCCAAATAGGTAAAAATTTGATGTTGACTGTACCTGTCCGTACAGTCCGTACAGTGACATGGCAGAGGTCGTACGAATCACATGTGGCAGTTGACGTGGTAGGCATTTACTGGTTAGCAATTGAACGAATGTGGTTTCGACACGTGGCATCTATTGAGCAATGGTATGGTGCCACGTGGCCAAGTCATGGGCGGCCACGTGGCACCCGTTTATTGGTTGTTGGTCTAATGTTTGGTTTATTAAAAATTTTATGGGTCCGTGGGGTTCGACCCCCGGACCTCTCCTCCACATAATACCTTAACAAATTCCAATAACCAACTTTCCCACCGATGTTCCTTGTTATAGAAGTCAACGGACATATATTTAAATTGATGTGTTGTATTAATTGGAAAGGGGGGCGGGCCGGGGCTTAGCCTCGACCCGTGGTTCCATTGTAAAACGATGTGACTATATGGAATATGGAGCGACATTAACAAATTGCGTGCGGGGTAAACTATATAGCCCGTGGCCTATTGTAATATGTGTTAATACATTTGCGCGGGGTTTGTAATACTATAACCCACGGTTTGTGCGTGCAGTTGTAACATTTGCGTGGGGTTTGGCCCACGGTTCTTTTACATTGCATATGACCCCGAGATGGAGACAAGGGGGAGTTACATAGTTGTGTAACTACATTACCACCTTTTATCAAACACGCAAGGTCACATGCTCATACGCCCAGGTGCCTAGGCGGTTAGGGGCTGGAGGTGCCCTAACCATTCTACGGTTTGCACCATTGGCACGGTTGCGCCCGGTGCCAGGTTTTAACGTGCATTTTGGAGTGTGTTCTTGGTTCATGCACACAAAGGTGTATTTTGGCGAACAAGTTTCAAAAAGCTTGAAGGAGGAAAATGGAGGAAGCCTAACTTCTTCATCTTTTGGCCGATTGAGGTGTCGTAAAAGCCCAGCTAGGGGTTTTTGGATGTGATGGATCCATTGGTGTTGTTTTCAAGGCCATTTGAAGACTTCTTCTACAAGTTTTTCACCATTGAAGTTTCAGGAAGCTCAAGGGAGCTTTAAGCCCTCATTGCTTGAGGACATGGTTTGGTGAGACTATGTTTGTTTTCTATGATTGAATAATCATTTTTGTCTAATTGATATTCTCTGAACACATTGGGACATGTTTCAGAGGCTGTTGAGAACTTTTACAGGTGTTTTTTCCAAAGAGAAGCTAAGGGAAGCTTATGGCCACATGTAGAATAGGGCATGCTCGAATGAGCCATGATCCGTTTTCAGAGTTCTATTAGTCATTTTTGGGGTTTTTATGTGTTCTGATCTCAATGGTACAGTCTGTTTTTCCATTGGAGTTGAGTAGTGTCTTGTAAAAAAACTTTTGACTAATTAATCCCAAAGAGCCAAGTCCATTGATGGAGGATCAAGGAGATGTAGCCCATAGGGGGGTGAACTCCTTTATCATCTTGTTCTTGCTGTGAGTTTGATGGTTTATTTGTTGCATGTTGTGTTGTTGTGTATTTATTGAAAGTACATATTTAACCATTTAAAATAACATATCCTCACACATAAGCATTTACAAGAATATACATGAACTTAACACATAAGTTTATCTTGCATATTTTAACACATGAAGCAAGGTCCTGTAAAGTTTATTTTAATGAAGTAGAGGGTGCTTGCATAGCATAACAAGTCAGCCTTCTATTTTCAGATCAGATGGTATCAGAGCATAGTTTGTTTTTCTCATGTGTTTGCCATTGATAGCTTGAGATTTAGCTGTTGGTATTGTGCAAGTTTTGTGTTGAAGTTGGATATCTTCCCAGGATGGAGGAAGCTTCAAGTATTGATAGTTCTCATACATTTTCATTATCTAAAGAAGAAATTATAATCATGAGAGATTTGATGAAAGAGATGTGTGAAGACAGGAATAAGAACATTTCCCTTGAAGAGTAGTTGATGGCCATGAAGCAGGAGAAAGATCAGCTTCTTGCAAGGTTGCATGAGATGGAGATTCAACTCCATGAGACAAAAGAAACCCTTACCAAGTACATGCATGAACATAAGGTATGCAGTGTTAGTTTATCTTCTAATTCCTCTAAAGATGAATGTTTTGGTGGTTTTGAGAGTCACACAAGGGGAATAGGGTCCAAGTTGATGTTTAAAATGGGCTATGAAGGTAGAGGTTTGGGTAAGCATGCACAAGGAATTGTTAAGCCTATTGTTGTTGAAGAAAGACCCAAGTATTGTGGTCTTGGATATGAATGAAATTCCAAAGTCGAGGAGACAAGGGAAAAAGTTCCAATGATAACTTTTGTTTCAAGTTCACCTCCTCAAGAAGGATTTAAAGGTGAAAGCTCAAGAACTTTTGTTGAAAGTTCAATCCCTCCAGCATGCAAGGCTTGTGTTCAAGTTGAATGCGAATGTGTGAAACGAAAGAGTTATGACAGTGATGAGGACAAGAACACTGTTGATGGTCTTCAAAGGAGAGTTTGTAACTCTTCATATTCACCTCCTCAAAGAGGCGATAAAGGTGAATGTTCAAGTTATAATTCTGTTTATCATTCAGTTGCATTTGATTATGTTAAGCATGATAACTTTATACGTAAAAATGGAAGAAAGAATCCGTGTACATATTGCGGTTTGTATAACCATCATGTTTCAAAGTGTTGGTAAAGATTAACCGCTTTCAGGAAATTGTCCAAGCAAAGACAGCGTGAAAAGAGGATGCAAAATATTTGCACCCATTGTCAGAAGCGGGGTCATCTCATTGACCAATGTTGGACTTTGCATCCAACTACTCATCCACAGCACAAGAAGAAGTTGGATAAAGAGTTTGGCAAGAATGGAAGTGGAGATTCCATCATCGATGTGAGTCAAGATGATTCACAAGAGGACGACGTTCAGCAGAAAAAATCACCGTTGAGTTGGCTTGGTAAGAAATGGTTGGATTTCTTGAGAAAGTAAAGCTTGCATTTTCTGATGTAAATGCACTTTTCAGTGTTATGTGTGCATTTATGGGAAGAATTATAAGTTGCAACCATTTATATTTTTTGTATTCAACTCTTAAGTACCCATATGTTTTGGGGTTGTACTTATGTTTGTACTGGAAGGAGAGTTGAAGAGTCATGCACATGCATTTGTTTTTATGTATGTACAAGCAGTGAACCTGGTGATGGTTCATCATGAGTGATTCATGATTGTTACATGATTATGTATCATGTTTGTCGACTTGTCAGTTTGGGAAGGTTGACGTTTCAATGAGTCTCGACTGGTGTTGATGATTTTCTGACGACTATGTTGTGTCGATTATGTTGTTCGACTTGTGTTTAGTCGATGGTGTTTACTGACTTGAAAGATGATTTTGAGTACATCGAGATGCAGGAAAACGCCATGTACTTTGATGAAATACAAGATGCGACAGTTTGTTTGAAGAGAAAAAGACTTTGTTGCCATCGTTTTTTCAGTCTTGTCTAATTTGTTTTCAAGATTGATGTTTTTTTTGGCTGGTGACAAGATGTTGCAGGAAGGTTTTTGCAGCCATTGGAGAGTTGATTTTGTCGACGCCAAAGAGTTCGAAGAGGGACTTGATTCTCAGTGGGAAGGTTGGTAGTCTTCCAAGCACAGAGAGAGCAGTGGGTCAGCAGCAACCAGAGAGCAGTGGTTGAAAGACATAGTCAGTTGCAGTGCACGGCATGTCAGAGTATTCAGGTGATTATCGAAAAGATTTTGATATAACTTGAAAGCAGATTGGTGATCATAAGCTTTTGTGGGTCCAAAAGCCTTTCAGTGGGAAGGTGTGATCAAAATCTGGACTAGGGGTCAAAATTTTGCTCAAATTTTAAAGTGTTCGGAATGCGATGAAAATAGTACCATTTTGTCCGTCTCGTCTTCCTGATTCCGGCGGTATATTTACTTTCTCAAACAGAGTCCGTATGGAGAAGATATCGCGATCTGTTCACTGAGCCAAACAGACAAAAATTTGATGCTGACTGTACCTGTCCGTACAGTGCATACGGTGACATGAAAGAGGTCGTACGACTCACACGTGGTCGTTGATGTGAAAGGCATTTACTGGTTAGCAATTGAATGAATGTGGTTTCGACACGTGGCATCTATTGAGCAATGGTATGGTGCCACGTGGCCCAGTCATGGGCGGCCACGTGGCACCCATTTATTGGTTGTTGGTCTAATGTTTGGTTTATTAAAAATTTTATGGGTCCATGGGGTTCGACCCCTGGACCTCTCCTCCACATAATACCTTAACAAATTCCAATAACCAACTTTCCCGCCGATGTTCCTTGTTATAGAAGTCAACGCACCTATATTTAAATTGATGTGTTGTATTAATTGGAAAGGGGGGCGGGCCGAGGCTTAGCCCCGACCCGTGGTTCCATTGTAAAACAATGTGACTATATGGAATATGGAGTGGTGTTAACAAATTGCGCACGGGGTAAACTATATAGCCCGTGGCCTATTGTAATATGTGTTAATACATTTGCGCGGGGTTTGTAATACTATAACCCACAGTTTGTGCACGCGGTTGTAACATTTGCGTGGGGTTTGGCCCACAGTTCTTTTACATTGCATATGACCCCGAGATGGAGTGCGGGGGGAGTTACACAGTTGTGTAACTACATAAACACCTTTTATCAAACGCGTGAGGTTACATGCTCATACGCCCAGGTGCTTAGGCGGTTAGGGGCTGGAGGAGCCCTAATCGTTCTACCGTTTGCACCATTGGCGCGGTTGCGTCCGGTGCCAGGTTTTAACGTGCATTTTGGAGCGTGTTCTTGGTTCATGCACACAGAGGTGCGTTTTGGCGAACCAGTTTCAGAAAGTTTGAAGGAGGAAAATGGAGGAGGCCTAACTTCTTCATCTTTTGGCCGATTGAGGTGTCGTAAAAGCCCAGCTAGGGGTTTTTGGACGTGTTGGATCCATTGGTGTTGTTTTCAAGGCCATTTGAAGACTTCTTCTGCAAGTTTTTCATCATTGAAGTTTCGGGAAGCTCAAGGGAGCTTTAAGCCCTCATTGCTTGAGGACATGGTTTGGTGAGCCTATGTTTGTTTTCTATGATTGAATAATAATTTTTGGCTAATTGATATGATATGAACACATTGGGACAAGTTTCAGAGGCTGTTGAGGACTTTTACAGGTGTTTTTCCAAAGAGAAACTCAGGGAAGCTTATGGCCACATGTAGAAGAGGTCATGCTCGGATGAGCCATGATCCGTTTTCAGAGTTCTATTAGTCATTTTTTGGGTTTTTATGTGTTCTGATCTCAATGGTACAGTCTGTTTTTCCATTGGATTTGAGCAGCGTCTTGTAAAATAACTTTTGACTAATTAATCCCAAAGAGCCAAGTCCATTGATGGAGGCTCAAGGAGATGTAGCCCGGAGGGGGGTGAACTCCTTTATCATCTTGTTCTTGCTGTGAGTTTGATGGTTTATTTGCTGCAAGTTGTGTTGTTGTGTATTTATTGAAAGTACATATTTAACCATTAAAAAGAACATATCCTCACACATAAGAATTTACAAGAATATACATGAACTTAACACATAAGTTTATCTTGCATATTTTAACACATGAAGCAAGGTCATGTAAAGTTTATTTTAATGAAGTAGAGGGTGCTTGCATAGCATAATAAGTCAGCCTTCTATTTTCAGATCAACCATTGATCTTAACCCTTGCATAGGTAGGAGAGTGGACTCGACGAAGTCCTGAAAGTCTCGAAGTATACAAAACCCTAATACGCTTTGTTGATGAGCTGGTTTAGCGTGAATAAGTTTTGGCATTTTGGCACATTGGAAACCAAAGGGAAATACCCCTCGTCTTCGCAAGTCTAGAAATCCCAGTATACGAAACCCTAATGTGCTCTATGGATGAGCTGGTTTAGTGTGAATAAGTTTCAGCATTTCGGCACCCAAGAAACTAGAGGGCAAGACCCCTTGTCTTCGCAAGTCGTGAAATCCCGGTATATGAAACCCTGATGCGCTCTGTGGATGAGCTAGTTTAGCGTGAATAAGTTTTGGCAATTCGGCATCCTTGAAACTAGAGGGATCTTCGCAAGTCGCGAAATCCCGGTATATGAAACCCCGATGCACGATTAAGATTGAGTGTCTTTCAACACCATTAAGCTCAGGAGGGATAGTGACCATCAGATCCAGATCAACGAGGGTCGTTTATCTCATACATGAAATCCCATATCAGAATTCGGGGATTGGAGTGACAAGATATTTGGAGTCGCTCCATCGTGAACTCCCAGTTCATGAAACTCTGAAAAGATCTGGACCATTGGATCCTAATCATTGAGGATCGTTGGATCTCGTATGAGAACTCATGTATCGGAGTTCGAGGAATGGAGTGACCAGTGGTTTGGGTCGCTGCATTTCGAACTCTCGGTTACCAAAATCCTCATCTGGCCAGGACCGTTGGATCAGGGGGAGATTCGCAGCAATCGATCTCATCGAAGGTAAGATTTCGGGTTTCGGGGTTTGAAGAGTCGAAAGACTTGACTCTCTTACATCACTGAGTTGAAAAATATGAAAGGCGCCTCTTGGCTTGGCTTGTGGTCATAACTAATGATCACATGGAGGTGGATAAGGGAAGAGCTATCCTGCGCTAGGCCCCGGTAGTTATTTGGGGATTCCATCCCTTGAAGATGAGTGGAAATTTTATTTTTGCCATGGTGGGTATGTGACACTGATTGTGGATGGGCTATATCCATGAATTGAAAATTATGCATGTGAAGTTGTGTGATCAGGAAGATGAGGTAGTGTGGACCTATCATAAATATGGCAGTAGCTACACAAATATATTGAGATATTGAGAACTCTTTGAAGCGAATGAAGATGAGGCCTGGAGATGGTATTCACGCATTTGGAAAATCGCAGGCCCACACAAGGGAATTCTCTTTTTCTAGTTGAGTTTGAAGGGTCGAGTTCTTACACAAGACGAGCTACAACATCGTCTAAAGAAAGGGCCATGTTTTTGAGTTCTCTGTAGGGAGGCATAGGAGACAAATTCTCATTTTCTTCTACTCTATCCTTATACTCGCTAGGTCTTTAGTGACAATGGAGAACAATTAAGGCTGACAATTATAACATAATTATAGTTTGGGTTATAAATACATGATGTCTGAAAAGAATATTGGATTAGTTGGAAAGTAGATAGTTGGAAAGAATTCAATTATCAACATCAATATACTAGAAAAAGATGTTGAGGTTTCAGAGGCTTAATATACGGAAACTAGATCCTTATATGGAGCAAAGATTCGAGGTAGAGGAAGAAGACAAGTGTTAGGGAGTAGGTTGAGAGAACTGTAATAAAGCATACAATGGAGTGCTTTAATAAGGATGAGGATGAGATAAGTAGTATAATGTGTGACTGTTATTACTATAAATATCCACAAAACTTCTTGATGAAAATGATTAGTTTAGTTTAGATCCACAAAACTTGATAAAAATGATTAGTTTAGTTTACAGAAACTTTCCTTTATGAATGTGTGTGTATTTTACTTTATTTCTTGTAAATGACTTGTGTGATCCCTCTACAAAATAATAACATTTCTTAGAGAATGGTCCCAATCTCTTTGAACGAAGTGATATTAGAGTAGGGAAAATATCGGAAATGAAGTGGATATACTTAAAATTTGTCAGGTTATGCAAACCACAAATATAAAAATGGTGTGAAGAAGTGAAAAAAGAACCATAATAAAATAGGGAAATTCATGGATCAAGGAGACAAATAAAATATCTCGAAACTAGACAAAGTAGTGAGATAGAAGATGTTAATTCTACTTAAGAGAAATGTGGAATAAGGTGGAAAAAATAAAATGATCTAAGCATGTTTTTTAATAATAATAAAAAATGGAATAATATGTGTTTCCTCTTATGATTACATCTTGACAATTGAAGTGCTAGTATATTGGTTGGGATAGATGGAAATATACTTCAAGTGTTAGGGGATATAATACTTACAAGGGATGAATTTTGGGATCAAAAGCTTGAAGGGACATGCAACACACTAGCTTAATTATGGTAGCAATTGAAGCCTATCTATCTATATAGCATGACAGCAGAAGTAGGCTCGACCCTTTGTTTCCTATTTTGTATAATCTGCGCAACCGAAGCGTTGTTTATATAGAAAAGGGTGGCAGAAATATAGGGAGGGGAAATGAGCTAAGCCCACCAGCATGGAAAGAATGAGATGCCTCCCTTATGTTCGTTCCATGTAGATAAGATCCCCTCGATTGACTGGCGGGAAAGTGGTTTTCGTTCATGCTACCCTACACAACCAGCAAATCTTGAGCCCTATTATAATATTATTTTGCCAAAAGGAACACACTCAATATATTATCTACGTGAAGTGACGCTCTTGCCCTACTATTCCAATAAGGGTGAGAAAAAACAAGGAGAAAATCTGAACTTATTATGATGGTTTAGAAATTGCATGAGAAATTATAAGTTGAGATTAGTCACACATATTTAAAAACTAATATATATATATATATATATATATATAACAAGGGGTAGAAAATCAATGATTCTCAAAATACATGAGGATATAGCACATAAGGATAGAGGTTTTCATACATGAGGATATAGCACAAAGGAATAGATAAAGGGTCAATATTTTGAAAGATGGAGATACTTTTAAATGTTTGCAACATTTTATAACGTTTATATATGGTAATGAAAGTAAAATGATTCAATAATATTATACATGTAGGTGTTAATTACGAAACAAAATGATTTTGTGAGTGTCAATTATGTTTTTATTTTTTATTTCTGTGAAGACTGCATCCCTTACATGTGTATACAAAGTCTCATTAATTCATTGTCGAACGAGCTTATAAATATAATTACCATGTATTTCCATTACATTAATATCAACTAAAAAACAAAGAGATTCACCAATTGTGTTCAAAGAAAATAACATTGAAGTCAACTTGATCCTTTAAATGACATAATATTTTTCATTAATAGTCCCTATGAGAACTATTGTGGCATCATCTTATTAATTTTTGAATGTGTTAACTTGGATATCTTTGACCTCATTTTCATACAAACACTCGGATGTTGAATGGGTGATATGAGATAAGAGTATGAATCTTCTACAAATGGTTAATGAATAGAAGTACAAAGGATTTAGAAAAAAAAATCAACATTAGTTGAATGGATTTTATAAATGTCTTTGTAAATGGATCCATCCATTGGAAAGAGTCATTGATAAGGTATTTAAAACAAATTATATCACCTCTTTCAAAAAGACTTAGCACAAGTAAAACTTCTTGCCATGATGTACTTCTTGGTATTAAACTTACTTCCTAATGCCATCTTATGTGGATATTTTTTTTTCTTCTTGTTCAGATGAATGGGGTGGTAGGGAGGGGAAATTATATTCTAGTCAATATTTTTCTTCAAAAAGATCAATAAGTATGAGAACATTTCTTTCTGAAAATAAAGAAGTATGGGGATGAGAATGTATAGGCATTGCACCCTTTATGACAAGGTCATCAATGTGCTATGGATTATTTCTTTCAATAATATTTATCCTCACCTACCCACCAAAAAGGTAGTCATCCATAGTTTAGTTACAATCTTGTGTGCATTAGCCTAGATTTCAAATTACATGATCCTTGGATCTGTTTCCTTCATTCTCACTTTCCTTGAATGTTTTTTATTATGTATTAGTTTCTTTTTAAACCACAATTTAATATTATTATTTTTTTCCAAAGAAACCTTCATGGGAAGGGATATTTCCCCACATTTTTTTATGGCATCCCTCGTAAACCCATCAATGTAACATAGTATGTCTAACCCAAGGGAATTGCAATTGGACACTTATTATCATATAACTAACCAAATCTCTAATAACATTGAGAACAACCCATTGAACTAACCCTTTAAACCACCTAATATTAAATTTATTTGTTACAATAAATAAATAAATATATATATATATATATATATATATATATATATATATAATTTAAAAAATAAATATATAACATCCCCAATTCTTAATATTTCCCTGGCATGTAATGTTATTTATACACCTCTCTTGGATATTGCTCGTATTAGTGTTTTGGATATTGGTCGTATTAGTGTTTCTATTATTGGTAGCTTTTAGATGGATTGTTATTAAATTATATACTCTAATATTGCTCATATCATGTTGTACATGGTTATTTTCGTATGAGAATTTGGAATCGATATTTTATTTAAACCTTTTCTCAATTTTATAAATTCTATATATTATTTTATAGATTCATTCGTGTTTATTTAACTAGTTTAGTTATTTATTTTACCATAACTAACTATAGTATCTAAACCAAAAATAATATAAATATTATTATGGATGTGTTAATTCCACTAAAACCCGTGAAAATATTTTAATCAAAACATGATAATCCACCTTTTAAGTGAATTCTAGTATCTAAACCAAAAACATTATAAGTATGATTAGTGATGTGTTAATTCCACTAAAACTAGTCAAAAGATTCTAATCAAAACATGATAATCCACCTTTTAAGTGAATTCTAATGTTCCTAAAAACTAAGGAGTAAATCCATATCCTTGACATAGATGTTAAAATATAGTTTTTTAACAAAATAATTTGTCAATTGGATATTTGTATCTACATGTCTATGAAAGAACCCTATCCTATTTTTAATGTAGGTACCCTACCCATTTTTTCAGTCATATAGATAAATAAATATATTAATCCATGCTTACAATCATCCAAGAAGGTATGGTGATAGAATGGTATTTTTCAGAAAAAAAAAAAAATATTAATAAAAAAAAATCAAGTAAAGTAGAGGGGATTTTTACCCAAAAACTTCACCTCTTTCTGTTAAATGATCTATGAGTAGGTGGCTAAGCTTCATGGAGATTGCTCATTTTTTTAATGTATATACCTGATCATTTTCTCTTTCTAAATGAGCACAGATGTGATTTGTTGGAAACTTATGCTCTTAATTTGAATGAAAATACGCAAATCGCCTCCCATACGCATGTATGAGATATACCAGTCTAGTACAAGCGCTTCCCTGACACACAGGTAGTTATCCTCTGAGATGATTTTTTTTTAAGGAATATATACTAGCACAATCACATAATTGTAGTAGATGAAAGTCGATAGACTTATTTCATTTACAAACTTTACTTAGGGTTTAGGGTTTAGTCTAGAATTAAGATTTATAAATTAAATATGTCTATCCTCATTTGTTAGACACAATTATGTGGTTGTGCTAGTTAATTTAATGTATGGATTAATATATTTAGTAGAAACAACTAATCGAGATTGGATCCTGATGAATTCGATTGTGAATTACCTGTATTTTCTTCTCGTCGATACTCCCATGCCTAACCCTTCGGACAACTTTATGCCTTTGATCTCCCTGCCCATCCATAACATAATGCAGTTGAACTAAGGTTAACACATTATCGTTTGTTGTCATGGTTATCCATCATCCCAAGGTTCTCGCCAATTAGCCGAGCCGAATTCGATAGAGTGAGAAAATTCACCGTTACTAACCTACTATAAATCAAATGTCACTTTTTGTTCTATATCCAATTCAAATTTTAAAAATTGTGTTGATGGTTTACATACTTCTTCGTTTTCATGGATATGTCTAGTGTAACCCTCTGGGTTTTGAGTTCATGACATAGCCTCGGAGAAAACCCCACAATCCCTCCTACACTGTATCTAAAACATGGACACAGTTGATTCCAAAAATATGACGAACAAATTCTTAGAAAGTTCAACCTTGTTTGAATTTGTTTTAAGAATAAAGGATTCATTACCAAGTAAAACCACTAAGATGCCCGTTGTGGATTTCAGGGTTGCTTTTTGTGCCCGAAATAGAGATAGATTTATGTTTGGCGATAATAATCTTTGGAAGGAACCCAACCAAATAGCGTGCAATGCTATACAGACTGGATATGGATATATTAGTGTGCAGATGGGTAGTACAAAAGATGAAGATATAAAAAATGAAAAATGGTAACTGTAATCTTACTGAAGATAGCTACGATTAATGATTGGTGAATATGCAATGTAAAAAATGGTAACTGGAATCTTACTGAAGATAGCTACGATTAATGATTGGTGAATATGCAATGTACGTACTCATGAATTTTCACTTAATTTTTGTATTGCGCCACGAGTTTCAAAAACGACTTAGATGGCAGATCCACGAGGCATTGAAGGCATTGAAGATGGAGAAATATGCAATAGAAATAGAAATTTGGGTCAAACTGATTTTGTTTTGTTGTTTAAATTATATTTCTTAATATATAAATAGATTTAATATGTTGAAATATTTAATTCTAAGAACTTGATTTAACATGTTGAAATATTTAATTCTAAGAAATTGATTTACACCATATATCACATATCACAACATAGAACCTTTTCATTCGAGAAAACCGTATGCAATGAGGAAAATATCTAAAAACTTAAAAACCTATGCTTAAGGAATATATATGACAGAAAAATTAAAACTCAAATTCTAAGACTTGTGGGTAAAATTAAGCAGGAGAAAGTCGAGGCTAAATTCATTTTAAAACTGTGAGTTCCGGTATGATATGAATCTAACTATCTATCAATGATGCACATGCTATTTAAATCGACATATAGACAAGGGCACAATTTAACATGCAAAAAAGACAAGGGCGCACATGTAATTTAAAATCCATCGATTTAATGGACAAAGGAATATAAAAGCATAACCAGAAAACAAAAGAAAATGCAGAGAACATTTGTTTCTAACCTCTTTGTTAATGCTAATGTTGTTTCTCTAAGATTGTTTCCTCCTCTCCTCTATTCTCCTGCTTCAGTGTTCTCCTCTATAATACCTTGCTTGAATTGCAATCTAGATCTGCAACTACAGAAATGGCTAGTGTTTGCTTATTTACATAAACCTGAGGTTACGAACTTGGAAAAAACTCCCACACCTCCCACAAATTGAAAAGGAAACAGCTTGGGAGTGGTAACAATCAAATAAAAACCGTCGGAGGGCATAAACTAAACACATGACTGGAAATATAAATATATTTTTATATTTTATTTATTAGTTGTTGTATTATTGGACATATGGCACTAATAGAATGCATCGTAAGCCAGGGAAACAACCACCGAAGGGTGTCAATAGGTCAGAACAGGTCGAAATAGATGGTAAGGAGGTGCTCCACGCACCTAGTAAATGCGTTTAAGGTGAAGTGCCCCACTAAATGTTGGTTTACGAGCATTTAGATCCACACATCCCACCAATCCTACATGTGGTAAATAATGTGCGACCAAGCCTACATGTTGTAAATAAGTTGAAGCGTTCCACCGACTCACAAATTTCCACGTATCTCAGTAAGAAATTTAAGGGGGCAAAAAAAACTAAATTTAAAGTAATACATTGTTCTTTTTCTAATCACGTTAATCACCTTTTTAATGATGAACATGATTTTTTTGTCATGTGGGGAAGTTAATGCTTCAAATAAGAGTTTTTGATTTTGTTTGTTTGATGATTAAGAATATTTAAATCATATAAAATCGTGTCCATTGATTTTGTTTGTTTGACGATTAAGAATATTTAAATCATATGAAATCGTGTCTATTAAATATTGATATATTATTAAAATCCAACTAAATGTGCCCACCTCCAATAGGTGTACGCCTATAAGCGTAATAATGTCTCTACGCCTATAGGCGTAATAATGGCTCTACTCATAGAGGCTCTGAACAAAAGCGTCCTCTATCGAATTGAATACAAGCTCTAATTTTCATCAGTTTGAAGTTTTTGATATTGTAGGATCGTCCCAGACCTGGAATATGCAATAAAAACAAAACAATAAAATAAACTACAATGGCATTAACGACGATTACATAGATTAATATGCCCTATAACATATTACCACTTTGGAATGTTCTTGGGGTTAGCTATAACATATTACCACGTTGGAATGTTCTTGAGGTTGGCTATGAGTTCTTTGTTGAGCTTGATTTTCTGTTGTGCCCGTCATGAACGTGAATGATGTAGAAATGTTATCAAGTGTTATGAACGTGACATATTAACAGTTCGTTTAATTAATTAACACATGGTTTTCACTCCTATATGCATAACCAAAACACTTCATTTAATATGTTGGTTTCAAGTTACCACGTCATTGGAATGCTTAAAATTGTGAAACTTGTGTTATTCACATTAAACCTAAACTAGTTTCATACCCTTCCCATGGCTACCAACTATTACCAAACTCTCATTCTTTATGGATAATCGCTTGCATGTCTATGCTCTCTATGTGAACATGGGAAGCAGTGTATGTAAAAATATGTAAAAATTTAATGAAAAAAATCAACAAGCTAATATTATGTCACACACTTAACAATCTAGAGATAATTGTATTTCATGAACTCTTAAATGTCTAAAATCCACATTCAAAAATTTCCGTAAGAAGAATTACACATTGCTAACTAATTATGCAGTGGAAACAAACACAATGAACAACATCCAATCACCCATGAATAAATAATAAATTTAGGCAAAAGTTACGGAAAACCCCAAGGTGGGGAAACCCAATGAGAGAGAGAGAGAGGTCTTATTATTCAGCTTTAGGAAAATACATATCAGTAGCAAAATCAAAATTTCTAGCAAGAGAAATCCACTTACAGCACACTAAAAATAGTCCCAAAAATTCTGCCTCATAATCTGTGCCAAGTTCGTACTGTTGTATGACCCTCCCAGAAAAATGTACCTCTAAATCCGTGCACACACTCAATTGTACGGACTATTCTGTATGACCCATCAACAAAAATTAAAACCCTCAATATAGTCTTGAAAATTGAGCCAAAACTGCCTCAAGTTTTGTGCCCTCTTTCCCTTGTTGTATGAACTGTATGGATCCGTACAGTATGACCTCGAACAATAGAAAAATAACTCATCACTAAAACAAACATGTTCCCTTTGGATTTGTGCCCACTTTCTCTTAGGAAATGTGTCCTCTTTGCTGCCCTAATTTTCTTCTCTCAAGCCTACTCAAAAATTCTCTCTCAATCTCCTCTTGTGTCTTGCACACAACCTAATGCATTATTTTATAAATCTGAAAATGACATTTTCCCTCCAAAGTGTCTTTTCACCTTCCCCAACCCTAAATCTAAAGGCCAATATCTAATCTTGTCTTTACAAGATCAAGGGCCATGATTCATTCCCTCCAAAATAAATTACTTAAAATATTAAAGTACATTTCACTTTATTACATAAGTGCACTTTATGAAATAAAGTCACTTTAATATTAGAAGGTACACTTTATTAAAAGGTCACTTTAATAAAACAACCACTTTACAACTTTATAAAAACCCATTACAAAGTTAACTTCCTAGTAGTGTCAAAATAATCTAACATTTGCATACAAGACAAAACATGCGAAGTACCTCCTTAGCTAAAAATATAACAGTCCCTCTTCGCATGGGAAGTACTCGTTTCCATCACTATCATCTGGTTCCATCACACTGTGTGCAATAGGAGCTCCCTCTGAACTTGGATCCATCCTCAACACTTGCACTTAACTTGAACTAGAAGATCTTCTCCTAATAGTTATGTGGAACCCTGAGCTCCTTGCAGAATCCACTCCACGTTGAGCATTGGTTTGACCACACCAGCTGAGCTTCCTTTTGTTGCTCACAAGAGACTCACTCTCTTCTCTCGGAATGCAATATTTAATCCTTTGTACCACCGCAGTCTCAGGAGCCTCCTCTTGCTCCTCATATGAAACTGAATCATACACTGAAGGTTTTCCTCACAACATATACAACCTTTCCACCAGATCATTGATCACCTGTAGTTCCACCGGGTCCACTCCCTCCCTATAGATAAATACATGTTCCCTCTTGAAAAATGTACAATATCCTACATCCTCCAAGTTTGAGACTAAGAGAAAGTTAACCCTCAACCCTGGAACAAAGAGAACTCCATCAAACTCTAGTAATCCTCCATACTCGAGTCAAAATCTAACCTTTCCAACTCCACATACATCTCACACCATAACACCTTCATTTACCACCTGTCTCTACAATAATTAGGAATATTTGCCAGATTCCCGTCATGTGGCAAGAGGCTCCACTATCCACAATCCATCTAATATCACCCCCAAATCCTTCGCTACTGAAACTAGAAACTAGGGTAACCAAAGAAAATTCCCTATCAAACTTGGAAGAAAAGTCCTCCATGGCTATTATAGTAGTTGTCTCAGGGCCCTCTGGTTCCTTCTTCTTTTTCTTCCTCTTAGGACAATGAGAATCAAGGTGCCCCATCTGGTTACAACAGTAACATCTGACTTTACTCAAGTCCCTCCTAGAACTTCCTTTCTTCTTTCTCTTTGTAGAAAGAGAAACATTCTCATCAGCGCCATATGTCTTATTTCCACTGCTCTAAGATCCTTCTTAGATGTCCTCCCGAGTGAAATCATCCCATAGTCTACTCCAATCTGGAATATTCTCACAACCCACCACACACTTTACAAAGACTTCCCATTCTTTGGTGAAGCCTTTTAAGGATATCCTCACCAACTCTGAATCCGATATGACCTCTCCAACAGAAGCCAACTCATCTTTCATTTGAGCTACTTGGGTAAGATAAGAAGAAACACTCTCCTCCTTACCCATCTTGGTATCATGCAACTTAGCCTTCAAGGACATCTTCCAGTTTTCATTCTTCACCTCAAATAATTTTTTAAGTGCATCCCACATCTCTTTGGTTGTCTTCTTCTCAACCAAGTGTGGGATAAGGTGTTCCTTCACCCCCATCCATAATAATCCTCTGATATTTTGCCTCCTTGACCTCATGCAAATCCAAAGCAACATGATCAGTTGTGGGAACCACAATAACATAACTGACATAGTTTCAAATCGTGTTCTCCTTGAGAACAACAGACATCTGGGCATTCCACTGCAAATAGTTGGAAAATCCATTCAATTGATCCTCAAATCTAATGCATGCATCAATATTCCCTATCACAGCTCAAGGAAAACAATAAAAAAAATTTCCCAAAAATCTCATTGTTCATTGTCACTCAGAGACCAAGCTCTCATACCATGTAGAAATTTAATGACAAAAATCAGCAAGTTAATATTTTTTCAGACAGTTAGCAACCTAGAGATAGTTGTCTTGGATGAAATCTAAAATGTCTAAAACCCACATTAAGAAATTTCCATAAACAAAAATACACATTGCTAAGTAATTATGCAACGGAAATAAACACAATGAACAACATTCAATCACCCATGAATAACTCATAAATTTAGGAAAAAGTGAGGGAAAACCACAAGGTGGGGAAACCCAATGAGAGAGAGAGATATCTTATTATTCATCTTCAGGAAAATACATAGCAACAACAACATCACAATTTGTAGCAAGGGAAATCCACTTACAACACACTAAAAACAGTCCCAAAAATTATGCCTCGTAATTTGTGCCAAGTTCGTACTATTGTACGACCCTTCCAGAAAAATATACCTTGAAATACATGCACATAGTCAGTTGTATGGATTGTTCTGTATGACCCAGCAACAGTAAGTAAAACCTTCAATACAACCTCAAAAATTGTGCCAAAATTGCCTCGATTTTCGTGCCCTCTTTTCCTTGTTGTACGGACTATACAAATCCATAGAGTATGACCCCAAACAGTATAAAAATAACTCAGCACTAAAATAGAGATTTTCCCTTGGGATTTTTTCCCACATTCTCTTGGGAAATGTGTCGTCTTTGTTGTCCTAATTTTCCTCTCTCGAGCCTACTCGAAAATTCTCTCTCAATATTCTTCTCTTGTGCCTTGCACACTAACCAATGCATTATTTTATAAAACTGAAAATTACATTTTCCCTCCAAAGTGTCTTTTCACCTTCCCCAACCCTAAATCTAAAGGCCAAGATCTAATCTTGCCTTTACAAGATCAAGGCCCATGATTCATTGCCTCCAAAATAAATCACTTAAAATATTAAAGTACATTTCATTTT
>ML779359.1:445739-456643 GCA_009831015.1 Picea engelmannii
GATTTTAGTATTGGTATATGCCTCTTCAATATGCAGATACAATGTTGCCATAATTCAAAATTATGCATGAATTCAAATCTATGCACCAAAAACTATTCGGCATGACATCCTAACTACAATGGCACTTGTTAAAATATTACTACAACTTCTATGTTACATTTGTTTTTACATTTGTGTTGAAATGAATTATATATTTCCTTTTTTTTACATTTTTGTTGAAATCAACTATACATTTCCTCTTTTTTTTTCAAGTATAATTTTGGTTTTCATTCTTATAATTGTAAGAGTAGACACACGGTTATATCGTCTCTCTCAAATCCCAATGACATCTCAAGTTATACCCCAAAAAATATAATAAGAGATTGTGGTCCTTTATTCATGCATTCCACATAATAGCAATTTTGTAATTGAGATCTTAGCCAATACTGTAATTCTTTATATATATACGACTTATGTAATTTTTCACTTGTATTTTATCTTTTACTTTTTATTACCTGTTAATGTTATGTACACAGCATCTCCCCCATACTCTGTTGTAGATGGCCCGTCGACACAATGACATAGGAATTAGAATGTTATAAGAATAGAAGAATTCACAATTGGAGGGGACTAGAGAAACCAAGAATATTTGCGAGATGTAGAAACAAGTACATGAGATACATAAGAAATATAACCTCTATCTTATCGCATTTTAGGAAACCACAATGTAGGATAAGTTGGATAGTTTGGATGAGACGAAAAAAAAACATTAGAGTAGAACGAAACATTGAAGAGTGGGAGGATTTTTAAATGCGATTCAAGAAAATTTCCCCTTATATTTATGCGGTGTGTATATATATTGTGAAAACATCCCCCCCTCACCCACCACCAATCCAATCAAATCCACAACATGTGCAACTAGAATTTGCATTCTTCAACCTTAGTATTTCATTGAATCAATCATCTCTAACAACTAAGACTAACAATATCTAGATGGAATATCCATAGGAACATATGTCCTACACTTTTGAAAACTTTTATACTCGCATCTCCTCAATTCTTCAATATCAAGGATTCTTTGAGGTTGGGAGAGACATTGTAAAGGAATGGTCTACTAAAATTTAATAGAGTGAGTCAACTAAAAGTATACTTGACTAAAGTTTTCGGGTTGGTTGACTATCCAAAGGTAGTTATGATAGTTGAATATACTTTCTTGATTGTAATGTATAAAATTATGCAAATATGAGATGTATGTTGTTGATGACTGATTGACCACATAGTAATAAAGACTACCTATTGTTGGTACCATAGTTACTCTCTCTCTCTTTCCCCTCCTTCTATGTATGCATGCTTGTATATTACTTTGTTTTATATTATATGGTTGTCTGCACGTAACTATGGATAGTTTAATCCCTTAGATTACAACAAATGTGAACATATCTTTATATCCCAAACCTATTGAATACTATCCCAGGGATTAATTCTTAGACAATATTAAATATTTTTCTTCATCTTTCAATATAACATGAATATTATATAGAAAACCACATGATTATTCTGTAGAGATTCACTTCCCCCTACAAACCCAATGATATTACATCTATATATCCTTGATGTTGTAAAGTGGGTGATGCCTAATAAACGACCTAGTGTAATGTATGTACTCTTGTATCATGCATTATCTCTATCATCTCCTTAGGACATATAAGCATATTTTTTCACCCAAACCATGGATCAACCCCAATCCTTATTCCTTCTCCATTTTCTATTTTGTAATCTAATTGATTCTTAATCGAAGAAAAATATTGTCTAATTTCTTCCTTGGGTTACTAACCCAATCCTACAATGACAAAGGCCCAATATATTAATCTACTATGATTTGATTCCATAATCCCTTATATTTTAGAATTCTCTATAAGTTTTTAGCTTCCAAGGATTTCCCAAAGAATCGAGTACTTTTCAAGAACCATCCTCCTTGTCCTTTGGGTTTCACTATATTTGATCATTTCACTAAACAAGTTCCTTCAATTTCCATTTTTCCCAACCAGTTAAATCTAAAATAAAATTTCCTTTCTTGTTCAAGAACTCATCTTTTATGGAAAGATAAAGCATTCCAAAATAATAAGATATATTCCAACACTCATTTTTCTATCTTTTAATGAAATCTAAAGCGTTCCAAAATAATAAGATATATTCCAACACTCACTTTTCCAAATTCAATGTTCCATTAGTTTACAACCACCTACTACACCAATGATATATTATAGCCTCAATTTTCTTTAAAAACTAGGCTCAATTTTTCTTCCCATATCCATTTTGATTTAGTAACATGACCTAACATTTGAATCCTTCTTGAAAGTTTATATTCTTGAAAGAAAAAAAATGAATAAACTAATCTTCAACTCAAGGTTCCAATTGATCGAATGAAATTCCATATTTTTGGATGTTTGTTGAGTCCATGCCTTTTTCCACACTATATAAATATTTATAAAATATCATGTAGATTCTTTTGTCGTCTTAGCGATCCATTGTTAAATAATAACACATGATCTACAAACCAAAGGTTGGTTAAGGATAATTCCTACCAAACTTCACTTTAAGACAACTCCCACCTTTGATTCCAAAATGATCATGTTAAAAATTTAACGAGTATTAAAAACAACAAACGAGACATGGGACATCCTTATATTAACCCTCAACAAAGGAGATACGGGAAATCCTTATTTTAATCCCCTTGAATGGGTGAAGAAAATGGATACTAAACTATTTATTAAAATTTCAAAAGAAACATAGTCTATGCATCCCATGATCCACTCTACTATTGATATATTGAAACCCATATGTATATGACATCAATCTAATTTGTATGTTCATCTTGTGCTACCCTATACTTTTGATAGATCTAGTTACATGACCATTGCTTGGACATTTTTTTTTCTAATAGATAGAAATACTTTTTGAACCATGAAAATAAAATCATGTATGTTTCTCCCCTCATAGAATACATTGTTTCTATGAGAAAACTTCTCAAGAAAAAATTTATCCTTATTTTGGTAATATTTTCAATTATTTTCTATATGCAGTTGCATAATGAAGTGAGCCATAAATCAACAAAATTTTATGGCTCATTTTTCTTGGGCATACATGATATAAATGTTGACTTGAAAACCCCTATCATTTTTCCCATTCTTCTCCCCTCGCTAATAACCCTTTAAGTAAGTCCTCCTTTGGTAGGTCATAAACCTCAATGAATAATTCCACTAGAAATTCATCTAGCCCAATGGTATTATCTCTTTCAGAGGAGGTTAAGAAAATTTTTAACTCCTTTCATATTTCTACCATTAACATTTGACAATCTTTCTTTGTCATAAGACTTGGAAACTGAGTTGTAACTTTGAAATTTATACTATATTGGTCCTTGCTAGCTTTGTATAAATGGATTTGAAATGGGACACCCACAAATCTATAATCTCACTGAAATTACTAATTTGTTCTTATTTTAGCTACTCCATTTCCCATAATGTATTAATTCTCCTTTTATGCATGGAAAATTTGTATAAACAAAACTTAGTATATTCACCCCTCTTCAAGGCACAAGGCTAGGTAAACAATAAGGCTCAAATGTGTTACAAACATATACTCATTAAGATCTCAACATGTCACTTGTGCGAATAGAACTTGGGTGGAAAGGATAAAAATTATCCTCTCAACCACTTGGGCTACACCAAATTGGTTTAATCCCCCCTTAATAACATCTATAGCTAAAAATTCCTAGTTGTTCAAAATATTTCCTATGAACCATATCATTTTTTGATCCATGTCTATTGTTTCTTGAATAAGGATCACATATAACTTATACACCACTACTATCTTTGCTAGACAAAGAATTTTTGATGGATCTCCCAGCCCTCTAGAATTGAGGGATTCAATGATAATTGGGGAACTTTGGTAGACAATTTTCCTACTCTAAGGACCCCTTTAGGACAATTTTTCTTTCCATGTTTAGTTTCCTTCAAAGGTCTTTATTAGGAATGATACAGGTAGGGTTTTCCTCCTATACTTGGTGTGTACAATTCACTTAAAGGGTCCATTCTCAAACCCCCTTCTATACCCTCATGTTCCCTGGCCTTGTCTCCCTTTCTTAACCTCAAATGGTATTTTGAGTTGGCCTCAAATGTACCAAAATCATATAGGGTCAATTTTAATGGAAAACTTTCAAGGATTGTAGATACTTACTGTTAGTCCTTAAATCCGTTCATGATTTTTTACCTACCAATTGCCCCTGTCCTACCTCATCCTAGTATTAATTTTTCTCTCTAATTATTTTATTATTGTACCTTGTGGTTTGCTTTATTGTTTTCATGAGCATTTTTATTATGATTTAGTGAGTTAAAGTTTGAAATAAGACTATTAGAATGTTTTCCATCACGATATTGTTAGAATATAGAATATTGTGTGCTCGTTTCACCATTGACGATACCCTCTTCACCCAACCATGGGCCGAAGCCACCCTCTGAGCACCTTAACCTTGACTGAGAATTACTCCAAAAGCAAACCATAGGCTAGATAGCCAAACAAGGTGTAGCGCATCTTCCTCCAAGGATAGCACACCAACAATAGCTGATCAGATAGTCCAAACCCTTAGCCAAGAGATAGTCCAAGCCAACACTGAAACTGCTAGCTGCAGCAGCTGCAGCTGCAGCTCTCCTCCACACGTGTGCACCAAATTGGGAACTGCAGTGTGCACCACTTACTGTCTGCAATTCTGAGATGTGTCAAATGAGAACTGGTGCCCTGTATTTATACTGGTTCTACCAGATTTGCTAGGGCCAAATTTTACTTCTGGATATGTGTCTGTTTAGTATATTATTATTATTTCTGGTCGACTTCTTCTCTTGGAGGCTAATAACCTAATATAAATTATCTTCTTGAGCCAACAAGGCTTCTAGTGTTATTAGCCAACTCATTAGGGTTTTCTCTTGCTTTCCGGAGTCTTTTGTTCTCGTCAAGTTCACACGTGGAGGTAAATACCTCCCGCAACTACCATAATATTAACACTCCCTCCTAGCTAGGGAGGTATTACAGGTAATCGTATTGAGCACAAAAACATATCGTTTACCCAGTAGCATCAATATAGTCATCTAAACTATTTCATGACTAGATCATGAGCATCACCATCACCATCAGTTGCATCATCTCTCGAAACCATACTTCATCTAAGTAATTAGACATGATGCTGGATAAGTCACTCACACCATAGAGTGATAAAAGAGCCACTCTTATAATCTAGAGGAGTAAATTCTCTAAACCAATTTCCGTATGGAAAATCTTTGTTCATCACTCGTCTGGATGGCGATTATTTCCAATAAATTGTTGATAGTCTTCGAGGCAGTTAGAACATAAATAGAACACAATTGTGTCTATCCATAGTAGTACAGAACTACAATCCAGTGGTTCACTACCACACCAAGTAACACACAAGTACTTGATCAACAACGTATGGTTGTGAACAATGGAGCATATCCACCACACTAGTCCTCATCTACTATCATACAGTCTTTGTAACAAACATCTAATAGCAACCTCCATAGAAACAAAGTTATGATATATATTGAATTATTTGGGCCAATCTTTCACTCACATATGTGAGCTCTGAAAGAATATCTGCCTCATGAACAGTGGAACATATCCACCATAGTAGTATATATATACTGTCGTCATATCAAACATCTGATAAAAACCTACACAGAAACAATGTTATGATATAAATTGAATTATCTGGGCCAATATTTCACTCACATATGTGAGCTCTGAAAGAATATCTACCTCAAAATAGTGGAACATATCCACCACAGCAGTATATCTCTACTGTATGGAGACATGTAGTCTCCATAACAATCATCTGATGCCATCCTGCATAGAAAATATTGTTAAAAACAAACGGAATCATTTGGGCCAATATTTCACTCACGTTTGTGAGATTTGAACGAATATATGCCCTCATCAGCAATGGGCTATCTACCCTATTCTTCTCAAACAAGGAAGAAGGATTGTTTCTGATTTCTGAGCATGGACCATTCCTCACCCTGGTCCATTCTTCCTACACTAATCAAAGTGCACCCTGGACAGAATGTATAAACCCTATGGAATGTCTGAGTCTGGACCATTCCTCACCCTGGGCCATTCCTCCTACATTAATCAAAGTGTGGCCTGGAGAGAACGTATAACCCTAAGGAATGTCTATCCTAGACCATTCCCCACCCTAGGCCATTCCTCCTACACTAATCAAAGTATTCCCTTGAGAGAATGTATAACCCTAAGGAATTTTTGTCCCTGATTGTTGAGCTTGGACAATTCCCCACCCTGGGCCATTTCTTCTACACTTATCAAAGTGCGCCCTGGAGAGAATGTATAAACCCTAGGGAATGACTATTTGGACCATTTCCTCCATTAACCACAAGAGGAAAAGACTGTCCTGTATCAACCTCCAAAACAGACCATTTCTCAAGTTAACCACAATAAGAAATCGTTGTCTGGCGAGGCGGGCCAGTCTTCTTGAGTAACCCTCAAGAAGAGAGACTTCCCTAGACCACTCCCCATGTTAACCACAATGGGAAGTTTTTGTCTATGATACATCAACAATTAGACTACTTCCTATGTTAACCACAATAGGAAGTGATTGTTTGTCAGAAGTCTCAATCCACTTTCCGAACAGGAAAGCATCTGTCCAAGATGGAGTGTTTTTGAAATTTAAAGATGAATGTCTTCAATAATGTTTTCAGTGCTCCCTCCTAACTTGGAGAGTCATTTCTTCCTTTTCCGGTAAGAAGGAAGTTGTTTCCACGAGCTCTAGCTTGAGTACGCAAACTCTTTCATCTTGGATAGAAGTTTTACCAAAATGTTTGCTTATCTACTCATATGTGGAGATATGTATTGGAGAGATCATTTCCTCCTTTCTGGACTTCATCATGGATAATGTAATGATCAATTTCAAATGTGCTTTAGTCTGGAACACTGTGAAGGCTTCATGTAGATCTGAACAATAGAGTATATCATAGTTGGAAAACTGGAACATATCCATCTGGCACTTCTTCTATCATCATGAGATCTGATCTTCTGAGTAATCATCTTGATGTTATAGGAAATCTTCACCATGCTTCTACTGTGCATTAGAGGTTCTCCACCAAGTTATCTTCTTCTATCTGCATACAAGAGTCTCTTTCTAGTATGCCTCAAAGTCTTTAGATTGCTCTTCATATGCTCTTTATTCAATTTCTCTGGAGACCATTCTTTGCATTCATCTGATGTAGAATTTCGACACATGGATGTTGCAAATGATACAATGACTCATCTGGTGATATGTCTGGTGTACTGGAACAAGTAATCATCATAGTCTTCTCCCTCCATTTGGGAGAACCTCTAGTTCTATATCTCGCAATGATTTCATTCATAAGTTTTCCATACATTGTTCTTCATCATGACTTTCAGTTCCTCTGCTTGATTGCTTTTATTGAGTTCATATCAGGCTGGTAATCTTTTGATTCTTGATATAATGACTGGTTGTTCTGATTTATCTTTATTTCTTGGAATCCTCATGTTCTTCTTCATGTTTTTCTTTTGCTTTTGGGTCCATGGAGTTTCTTATAGATTCCATGCCCTAGAGATTCCACTTCTTCCTTTCTTCATAGGATCACGGATCTGGATGGATGACCAGGAATACTTTAAGGCTTCTCTTAGAAGAAGTCTTCTCTTATGGTTGAACTAAAAATGTATTGTCTTTCATGGCTACTACCATGGATATATATATTTCATCATCTTCAATGGATTATAGGATTAGCTCCCTCCTAACCCTTGCTTCATGTAAGAGTGCATATAGTCGGCTCCCTCCGTATAACAGAGTCTGCACTTCCATCTGCATCCTTATTGTCTTCTGCAATATATAATTGGCTCTCTTGTCTAATAGAGACCATGCTTTCATCTTGTTGTTTTCTATAAAACGTCATAAGTCCTTTTCCAATTTCCTCTCGATTGTTGACTTCTTTTTGTCTTTGCTTCTTCTAAGTCTCTTCATGATTGATTCAACTTATCTTGTAATAGCTTTCACATGATTTGTATTTCATTCTTTCATGTGTATTATCTAATGATATCTCTTTTCATCTTGTTTGTTCTTCCATAGGTATATTTCTTCTTGGAATGCATTATCTTCCAAGAGATAGATATACAAGATATGTACAGAGACGATGCAAACAAGAAATAAGAAGAGTGTTGTTATATTTTTAGAAGAAGAAGTCTTTTCCATCCTGCTTAGTCTTGTTTGTAGGTTCCTTTTCTTCGACAATCGTTGCTTCGTGTTTCTCATTCCTTTTCTTTACATCAAGATACTGATTCTTGTAGTGACCATACTTTCGACAGATGAAGCATTGCACTTCTGAGATGTCTTTCTCTTGATTTGGCTTCCTCCTTGAACCAAACTTCCTTTTGTTCCTGAAGTTCTTGAATCTTGTTGTGAAGGCTTGATCATCGTACTTCTTTTGGGGTTTCTCTTTTGCACCGATCCTTGATTCTTCTTGAGCACAACAAGTCCAAAGTTCTTCAAATGTCGGGTACTCCTTCCTTGTGTTCATACTTGTGGAAAACGCATCCCATGTCTTGGGAATACCATTGAGTACTATCTTCACCAATTCTTTCTCTGAAGTGATCTCTTCAATATCTTGTAGTTGATCTCTTAACTGGGAGATTCTTACAAAGTATGATGTTATGCTGTCATCATCATTCATCTTCATGTCACAGAGCTCATTCTTTAGACTCATAACTTGTCTGATGTTTCTGATTGAGAAGAGATTTGTTAGGGCATCGTACATCTTCTTCGATGAGTCAATATGGGAGATGTAGGGTATCAAGTGGTATTTTATGGAATCCACTATGATACTCATGGAATTGATGTCAACATCTTTGAACTTCTCCATAGCTACAACGTTCTGCGGTTCCTTCTCTTCTCTTTCTTCAAACTCTAGCTTCACGATCTTTCTTTTCACAATATCCAACACTTTATTCTTAGCAAGGATAAGGTCAATCCTTGTCTTCCATGCTATGAAGTTAGAAGCTCCATCTAACTTGTTCTCAGACTTCATAGAGTTAGTCATGTCTTGCTTGACTTAGTCAAACCCTAGATTTGACAAGAAATCCAAACTTCACATCTTGGCCTTCTGAGAGTGTCAGGAGATGCGCTAGGCTAGGGCACACTGATCTGTCCAAAGATTAGGTCAATCCATTCACTTAAGGTTCCTCAACAAGAGGATTAGGGTTTCTGCAATTGCTCCTGCTAATAACCCTAGCGACAGTGTCTTGGAAGCTGCTTCTACTAGAAACCCTAGCAACAATTCCTCAACGAGCTCAATATCCTAGCGGCTATGTTTCCTTCCAGCATTTAGACTGAATGAATGAGGTGTGGACCCATAACCTGTTAGAATATAGAAGATTGTGTGCTCGTTTTAACATTGATGATACCCTCGTCACCCAACCATACGCTGAAGCCACCCTCCGAGCACCTTAACCTTGACTGAGAATTAGTCCGGAGGCAAAACCTAGGCTAGATAGCCAAACAAGGTGTAGTGCATCTTCCTGCAAGGATAGCGCACCAACAATAGTTGATCAGATAGTCAAAAACCTTAGCCAAGAGATAGTCCAAGACAACACTGAAACTTCTAGCTTCAACAACTGCACCTGCAGCTCTCCTCCACACGTGCACACCAAACTGCGAACTGCAGTATGCACCACTTATTGTTTGCAATTCTGAGATGTGTCAAATGAGAACTGGCACCCTGTATTTATACTCGTTCTGCGAGATTTGCTGGGGTCGATTTCTCCTTCTGGACATGTGTCTGTTCAGTATATTATTATTATTTTTGGCTGACTTATTCTCTTGGAGGCTAATAACCTAATATAAATTATCTTTTTGAGTCGACAAGGCTCCTAGGGTTATTAGCCAACTCATTAGGGTTTTCACTTGCTTTTCGGAGTCTTCTATTCTCGTCAGGTTCACACGTGGACGTAAATACCTTCCACAGCTACCATAATATTAACAAATATATAGTCTTTTTCTTGTTTAAAGTTGAAAATTTGAATAAAAGTAAGATGCTACAAGAATAGCGTTATTCTTGCAGCATCTAAAATCATAATTATTTTAAATGTTTTTAATCTCGAAAAAGCATGGAAGCAGTTATGAGATTATGCAGGAGATCCAACAATGACAAACCATTATGATTACATCATATTTCTAATTTGGGTGAAAATCTAATGAGCTCAAGATTGTACATGTCAACATATGTGTCGAAATTCGGTTATGAAGTTATGATTGCAATCATGCAAAGTGTCAATTAAGTTTTTGCATGGATTTTAATTATACGTCAAATATTGACTACACTCTTCATTCAAAGAAACTCTCATTTATTCAAAACCCTATTCAGTTCAAACCCTTGCACAGAGGTTGTTAAACAAAATAATGACACCAAAGAAAGGTGACCAGGTTAGCAAATTGAAACTAAAAAGAGTAAGATTGGTACAATCTTTCCCTGAAATCATGCAAAAGTTTAATAATGCAAGATGATCCAGGTGGATATTGGTGGCCACCCACCTTTTCCAAATGGCTCAAAACAGTTTTCTGGCCATTTTGGCAATTTACTATTTTTAGCAGGTTTTAACTTCCGGGGCCATTTTGAGGGCCTAAATGAATTTTTTTTTAGATCAAGGTTCTTAGTGATAGTTGAAGGCATAATTGAGGCCCCAAAATGAATCTCCTCGATGATACCTTTCCAACGAGCTATCACACGCCTAAAACGGAGATCGTATGCAAAAGTTACGACCCCGGGAAGTCGATGCACCAACTTACCCAAACGGGGCCCACATGACTTTTGGCGCTTCATCTC
>ML779359.1:456989-472224 GCA_009831015.1 Picea engelmannii
TAGAAATCGTGTATTACTGTATCTCTGTGTTTATGGTTGCATCTCCGATATATTTATGTTATATTACTGGATATACGCGATATCTCTGTGCATTTCCTTATTATATCTCCGCTCTCATTTCGTGCCGAAAATAATCCGGATCACAAGATGGTTTGATTTTTTTTGTACATTCCAAGGATACCATGAGGAGATTTCTATGGTTTTCACAAATAATTTTGATGGATTTGAGATAGTGGTGGGTAATGTGTCGATCCACATCGAATAATATTCAATTGGAGCTGCTTGTAGACAGTCTGTGTATGGAGAAAGGTGGTGTAAAAAACACTAGGAATTGCAAAAGGAAATGTAGGTCGCATCAAGGAACTGATTCCCTTGTTTCAAGGCATGAATCTAAGAATTTTGACAGAATCTAAACAAGAAGGATGGCTAAACAAAGAGTAGAGAAGATAAAAGAAGTCAAGTTGGAAATTGAAGCAGAAGATCATGTTGAACCTGCAAAAAGATCAAATAAGCAATTGATAGTGCTAGAAACAACAAAGTTTTTAATTTAAACAAAACAAGAACCGATCTATATCTTAGAAATAGATGAGTTGCTAGACATGCAGGAAATACAAATTTCAAATAATGTTGCAGAAGGGGAAACTATTGGAGGATCATCTTCAAAAGGATAATGATATTAATTTAGAGAAATAAATCCAAATTTATCCATTGATCTAAATAAGTGTAAAAAGTGTAAAGCTCTTAAAAGTGTAAAAAAAAGAAGCAGGGAAAAAATCAATATAGGCATTAATCTGTTTTTTTTCCATGTTTTAGTCTTTATCGTCAAGTGTAATTTCTAAAAATATGAAGGTGAATTGTTTGAAACAAAAAGAGGTTTTTGTTGGGAACGGGCCCCTTCACAAAAAATTCTCTCGGTTTTTACATAACTATCATGGTTTGGAATATTGGAATGAATATTTACAGCCCATTTTTTCAAATTTAAACAATAAATGATTTCATGTTTTAGTCACTAACTTCGGGCACAGTTTCAAAGAATCGGGAGATGAATTTTTGGAAAACAAAAGAGGTTTTTGTTGGGAATGGGACCATTCACAAAAACCTCTCTCATTTTTTACACACTATCATGGTTTGGGAGATAGGAAGAGATATTTGGACCTTATTTTTCAGGAATTTGCCAGATTTATTTTCCTAAAATAACTCATAGACAACAGTTGATGAGCCACCTCATCAATTCAACTTGGAGATTAGATTTGATCTCCTCCTTTATTATTTCAAACAGAAAACTAAATATGGATGAGGAGGTTTTCAGATCCATTTATTTTGGATCTTGATAATTATGTGCTCTTTCTATATAAACTCTATAGAAAGAGAAGTTAAGGGGATTGATTTGGTTGGGAACCATTGGCCATTTTTGAGAAAATATTGTAAGACAAAGAAATATTTCATTTTGATACTAAATGGAAAAGGCTATCTGATGGTTAGATTTTTTTTCTTGTCCATATTGTTAAATTTGGCAGCATCGACAGTCATTCTCCAATGAGAAGCCATATGGGCCACCCTGAGAAAAGCCAGGGAGATTTACAGAATCAAACAATCTTGTGAGGTATTGAAAAAAGCCAGGGGAAACAGACAACCTATGTGAGTCAAACCAAAAGTTAGGACGAACGATATGCTATGTGAGTCTAATGCAAAAGTCAATGGGAACATACAACCTTTGTGAGCATAGACAGTCTAGTGCAAAAGTCAGGGGGAAGATATAACCTTTATGAGCATAGACAGACTAGTGCAAAAGTCAGGGGGAACATACAACCTCTGTGAGCCTAGTCAAGCCTTGTGAGCCATGAGAAAAAGTCAACGTATCTAGAAAAATTTAAGTTGAATGTAAAATTCCTATGAGCTAGAAACAATCGATATTCCTAATATTGCAAATGATGTAATTGTATTGATCTAGTGCGTTGGCACGTGTAAACATTATCCACCATGAAGAGAATTTTGAATTTCCTTCTCAAGAGTTGTAACTAGAGTCTTGAGTCTAGTTCTATATTAGAACTAAAGTGTAATTTTGAGTTGTAACTAAAGTCTTGAGTCTAGTTCAATGTTAGAACTAAAGTGTAATGTTGAGTTGCAACTAAAGTCTTGAGTCTAGTTCTATTTTTAGTAATGTTGAGTTGCAACTAAAGTATTGAGCCTAGAACTAAAGTGTAATGTTGAGTTGCAACTAAAGTCTTTAGTCTAGTTCTGTCTTAGAACTAAAGTGCAATGTTGAGTTGCAACTAAAGTCTCTAGTCTAGTTCTAAGTTTGAACTGAAGCATGTCGGTCTCAAGTCTAGTTCTAAGTTCGAACTAAAGTGTAATGCTGAGTTGTAACCAATCTCAAGTCTAGTTCTAAGTTCGAACTAAAGTATGAAGCTGAGTTATGACTAATGCATGCAATCAGGTTACTATTTCGAGCTTCTCCTCTTCCCCTCTTCAGCCTATATAAGAAGAGGTTGAATCCTCTCTTCAACACAGTTTTTCAATATAGTTTTGCAACACAATTTTGAAATAGAGTTTTCATATGCAGGTTGAGGGTGAAGTAATAGAGGAGAACATCAATGATAAAGAGGCAGCATATCAAAGGTGTATTTCAGCAAGGTCTTGTAAGTCTTTGTCAGGTCAGATTCATCTTGGCAAGCTCTTTGACAGAAGTACATTCATGGTGGATATTTGTAAGACATCTTACATTATTAATGTAATAAAGGAATATTGTTTGCTGGTGTTTTTCTCCTTGTACAGGGTTTCCCCAGGGTATATGTGTTGTTGATATGCATGTTTACTTATCTACATAATTATTTCTATTCGATTATGATTTGAAATTGTTGAAGTGTATTAAGTTGGAATCAAAGTATTGAAGAAAATAAAAGAGTTAATCCGCATAAGAAATCAAGCTCATAATTTAACATGGTATCAGATCTTAGGGTGTGTTAAACGTGTTGAAGTACAGAAGTAGGTACACATAGATCCAAGCAAGCTTGATTGAGTTTCGAGTGTGAGGACCATGCCATCCTCCATTTCAGTTAGGGTCGAAGATAGGATCGAAGGAGCTACCAACTTTAATGTGTGGAAGCTCCGTATAACAAATATATTGCAAGAGCATGATCTTGAGTAGTATGTGACCATAGTGGTGGAGGAACCAACGAATAATGCAGGAAGAACAGCCTTCAAGAAGAGTCAAGAAAAGGCCAAGTGAATCATATTTGACTCAGTCAAAGACAGTATAATGTCTGCAATGAGTTCGTTGATGACTGACAAGGACTGTATGGATACCTTGGTGAATCTGTATGAGAAACAGGCTCTAAGTCAGAAGAGGACACTTAAGCACAAGCTTAAGTATTTGAAGATGGAGAAAGGTGAATCAGTGGCATCTTTTTGTTCCAGGATAGCTTAGATCAGAGATCAAGTTTTGGTCACAGGGGTGACAGTGGACGATTATGATTTATTGCAGGCCATTTTTTACGGTCTTCCTTATTCATGGGAGACCTTCTTATCCAGTGTAAGTGGGAGAGAGATTCAGCCCATGTTTGAGAGGTTATGGCATGATTGCCTCCAGGAGGAGAGTCACACAGCTACCAAGAGCAAGCCAATGAAATAAGAGAACTCATCTTTAGCATCAAGATTCAAGGGAAAGAAGAAAGGCTCTTTCCAGAAAGTCTCTCAATGGAAGCAAAACACCAAAGGTACATTCAAAGGAAAGAATATTGATAAATATAAGATTGAATGATCTAGTTGTAATAAGTTGGGTCATTTTTCTAAGGATTGTTGGTTTAGAAATAAATATCCTAGGAAAGGGAAACATCATGCCTCAACTGTTGAGGATGATGAATCCAAAAGAAATAAGAAAAGTCCTTCTAATGAGAAAGAAAATAGGAAATAATATTATTTGGTTTCTGCTTTATCCAGTTCAGTTTCCACAGGGCCGAAAACTTGGTTAGTAGATAGTGGTGCATCAAAGCACATGACAGGGTACAAGGAGATCCTCTCAGATTTCGAGACAAAATCTTTTGCAGAGCAGGTCAAGCTTGGGGATGAAAAATGTTACAAGATAGAGGGAGTAGGTTGCATCTCCTTCAGATTGGAATCTGGGGCTAGAATTCATGTTGATGAAGTATTATATGTTCCAGGGCTCAAGAAGAATCTACTATTAGTTGCAACCCTTGAGGAAAAGGGATATTGGGTGATCTTCAAGGACAAGAAGGCAATACTATGGGCTAAAGGTAGCCACTTAAGTACAACAGAATCCATTGGAACTCGTAGTGGAGTACCGTACGTCGTGTCAGGACAGTCAGTTCAAGCATCATGATGCAACTAGCTCCAGCAATTTGTGGCACATAAGACTTGGACATCTTCACTGCAAACCTCTTCTGAATCTACAAAACATGGTATGTGGCATGCCCTCTATTTCTCTTTGTAAAAATGAAATTTGTAAGGGATGCATGCTAGGTAAAAATATAAATAAATCATTTCCTAGTAGTGACAATAGAGCTCAGGGCATCTTAGATCTGGTTCATTCTGATGTATGTGGTCCCATGTCATCTCCCTCACTCAGTGGTTGTTTATATTATGTCATTTTTATTGATGATTACTCAAGAAAATGTTGGATATATTTTCTTAAAGCTAAAAGTGACACATTTGATAAATTCAAAGAATATAAAGCCTTTATTGAAAAGCAGACAGGGAAACACATCAGAATCCTTAGAACAGACAATGGATGAGAGTTTGAATCTCTTCAATTTGAGGATTTTTGCAAGTCAACAGGCATCAAGAGGCAGTTGACTGTGCCATATAACCCTCAGTAAAATGGTGTTGCTGAGAAGAAAAACAAGACTATTTGTGAGGCAACGAAAGCAATGATGTTTGGCTAGGATCTGCCAAATTCTTTCTGGGCAGAAGCTACCTCCACTGCCGTGTATATTCATAACAAGTGTCCACGTGCTATTTTGAAGGACAAGACTCTTGAATAATTCTTCTCAGGGATCAAACCCGAAGTAGGGCATCTAAATATATTTGGATGTCATGTGTATATTCATGTCCCTAAGGAAAAGAGGACAAAGATGGAACCCTAAGGAAAGAAAGGGGTTTTTGCGGGGTACAATGAGAACACCAAAGCTTACAGGATTTATGTACCATGTCAAAGGGAAATAGAGGTAAGAAAAGATGTGACTTTCCATGAGGAGGCAACATTTAAGAAATCCAAAGAGCTTCAGCAGGATTCAGAAGCAGTTCAACCAACTTCACCCTCTTCTGAAAATGAAGATTCAGATGATGAGAGGGAGGAACCACATGAAGGGACAAGTAATGAGCCCCTAGAACCCGTTGAAGTGTTCGAAATAATTCTTGAAGAAATTGTTGTAGGAAAATCTCCCTGTGGACAGGTAGATTGCCTCAAAGAGCTTGACCCTAACTCTTAGACAGAAAATTCTTAACGTGGACACTGACTTCCTTTCAAATCTATACAAACTAACACATGAGAAGGAAGGAGAACAAAAGTACCTCTTTATCGACATTTTTCCCTGCACGCTCCAAGTTGAGCTCTGATCCTTTGCTCCTCGCTGAGTCCTGTAGACAAACAAGATACGAACACTTCCTACTCTATTGATATTAGCTTGAAAATAGATCTATCTATCAATGATAAGTTCATGTAACATTAGACACAAACTAGAAAGAAACAGGCCAAGCGTGTCATATTAATGAGAATAACGACAACAGTACTTACAATCGTAGATGCAAATGCGACAGCTTCGTCAAGTCCCCTTCATCTAACCCTTGCTCGAAAGATCCACAACCTGGATAACAACAGCTTCATTGATCACTCTCCTTTGGCTGATTGTGTGTTTCCTATGAGATCATAGGTTTCATGCTAGCAATTCTTCCCTTTTCACCAACATAGATCTTGCTTATATAGGTTAAGAGGAGTTTAACCTCTTGAGTTATCTTTAAAACAGGTTGAGGAACCTCCTCCTTAGATCAGGGATCTCCTGATGGAACCAAGAATTTGAATGCAACTGCCTTCTAAACTTGAAAGATCCTCCCCTTATTCTCCTCAACGGGTCAACTACTGCCTCAGATTAGGAAACGCTCCCTCAAAAGGGGCATCAGAGCACTGTAGCACTCCCTAGGAAACTTGAGGGAAGCGCCAACACTTCAAAGGTGGATAGAGCTCCTTTATAAGGGTAGAAGAGTATTATAACGCTCCCTGAAGCCTTATAGGGGAGCACCAATGCTCCCTCGACTGATATAGGGGAGCGCTCACCCTCAGAACCTTTGATTAAAAGCTCTTCTCAGGTGTCAAGAGTTCCTTGACTTTAGTTAACCAGTTCTCCTTCTCCAAACCAAGTGTATGAGATGTTTTAAGTGCCTCCTTAGTGTCGTCATTAAGGCAGTATGCTTGAACAACGTTTGCGACACTTATGAACAACTTGCGACACTTGCGAAAGTTGTAAGGAAGATGCGACACTTACGACAATTCAGAGGAACATGCGACACTTATCTAGTTGAGTAATTTTGACGTGTAAAGAAACTCCAGCCAAAAGGAAGCCAGGGTGGCTTAAAGAAATAGTGCAGGAAGCAAAAAGGATAGCTGCTCCCAAAGGAACTTTCAGGGAAAGGAAGAGGCCTCATAGGTTTGGAGACTATGTTGCATTGATGAGAAGGATTAGTGATGTTAAACCTTCCTCATTTGAAGAATAAGATAAATTACAAGTATGTAAGGATTCCATGCTTGAGGAATACAGGTCTATTATAAAGAACAATGTTTGGGACATTGTGCCAAGGCCAAAAGACAAATCAGTGGTTTCTTCCAAATGGATCTATAAGATCAAACATGCAGCTGATGGAAGTGGGGAAAAGTTCAAAGCAAGTTTTGTAGCTAGAGGCTTCACTCAGAAAGAAGTAATTGACTACGAAGAGACTTTTTCTCCTGTAGCTAGGTATACCTCCATTTGAGCTATTATTTCTTTAGCTTTCATACTTGGTTGGAAACTACATCAGATGGATGTAAAAACCACATTCTTGAATGGAAAGATTGAACAGGAGGTCTTTGTGGAACAACCAGATGGTTTTATACTGCATAACAAAGGCACTCATGTATGCAAGCTAAGGAAGGCCTTGTATGGTCTTAAGCAGGCTCCTAGAGTTTGGTATGACAGGATTGATTACTTTCTTAAAACTTGGGCTTTCAGAAAAGTGATGTTCATGCAAATCTATACTTCAAGGTAAGAGGTAACCAACCTATTATACTAATAATGTATGTTGATGATCTCTTTCTAACAGGAAATGAAGGGCTAATAGCCTGGTGTAAGAGGAAGCTAACCTTAGAATTCGAGATGAAAGACTTAGGCTTGATGCATTACTTCCTAGGATTGGAAGTGTGGCAAAGACATGGTGAGATATTTCTGGCATAAGGAAAATACACAGTGGATGTACTAAAGCGGTTTGGTATGATGGATTTCAAATCCATGTCTACTCCAATGGTTACCCACCTGAAGAAGTTGCATGATTCTAATACAGGTTCATATTTGGTGGATCCCACCATGTATAGGCATCTGATTGGATCATTGATCTACATGATCCACACTAGGCTAGATATATGTTATGAAGTGATTGCAATGAGTTAGTTCATGAATAAACCAAGACAGAGACATTGGGTGGAAGCAAAGCACATCTTGAGATATCTCAGAGGGACCATTACTTATGGTCTGAGATATATATCCAGTGATGGTTTATTTCTGCATGGGTATGCAGATGTTGACTAGGTAGGAAGCCTAGTCGATCGGAATAGTAATTCTAGATACTGCTTCAGTGTAGGATCCGCTATGATCTCTTGTTCAAGCCGAAAGTAGGGATCCATTGCACAGAGTACATCAAAGGTTGAGTACATTACAGCAAGTGATGCTAGCAAGGAAGCAATATGGCTCAGAAAATTGGTTTCTAGGTTGTTTGGTGACAAGCTCGAGATGACAGTGGTTCACTTTGATAATCAAAGTTGCATAAAATTTACAGAGAACCTGGTATTTCATGACAGGTCAAAACATATTGACATGAGGTACCACTTAATATGAGACTTGGTCTAGAGAAAAACTGTAAAGTTACAGTACATAGCCACGAGCGAGCAGGTAGCTAATATCCCGACCAAGCCTCAGACCTCGAGATAGTTTGTGCAACTGAGAGGCAAGATTGGTGTGGCTGAGAATGACTCCCTCGCTGAGAGGGAATGTTAAATTTGGCAGCATCGACAATCATTCTCCAATGAGAGGCCATATGGGCCACCCTGAGGCTAGCCAGGGAGATTTGGAGAATCAACCTGTCTTGTGAGGTATTGAAAAAAGCTAGTGGGAATAGACAACCTCTGTGAGTCAAACCAAAAGTTAGGACGAACGAGATGCTATGTGAGTCTAATGCAAAAGTCAGGAGGAACGTACAACCTCTGTGAGCATATACAATCTAGTGAAAAAGTCAGGGGGAACGTACAACCTCTGTGAGCATAGACAGACTAGTGCAAAAGTCAAGGGGAACATACAACTTCTGTGAGCCTAGTCAAACCTTGTGAGCCATGAGCAAAAGTCAAGGTATCTAGCAAAATTTAGGTTGAATGTAAAATTCCTATGAGCTAGAAACAAATGATATTCCTAATATTGCAAATAATGTAATTGTATTGATCTAGTGCATTGGCATGTGTAAACATCATCCACCATGACAATAATTTCGAATTGCCTTGTCAAGAGTTGTAACTAAAGTCTTGAGTCTAGTTCTATGTTAGAACTAAAGTGTAATGTTGAGTTATAACCAAGGTCTTGAGTCTAGTTCTATGTTAGAACTAAAGTGTAATGTTGAGTTGCAACTAAAGTCTTGAGTCTAGTTCTATTTTTAGTAATGTTGAGTTGCAACTAAAGTCTTGAGTCTAGAACTAAAGTGTAATGTTGAGTTGCAACTAAAGTCTTGAGTCTAGTTCTATCTTAGAACTAAAGTGTAATGTTGAGTTGCAATTAAAGTCTTAAGTCTAGTTCTAAGTTCGAACTAAAGCATGTTAGTATCAAGTCTAGTTCTAAGTTCGAACTAAAGTGTAATGCTGAGTTGTAACCAATCTCAAGTCTAGTTCTAAGTCTGAACTAAAGTATCAAGCTGAGTTATGACTAATGCATGCAATCAGGTTACTATTTTGAGCTTCTCCTCTTCCCCTCTTCAGCCTATATAAGAAGAGGTTGAATCCTCTCTTCAACACAATTTTGCAATATAGTTTTGCAACACAATTTTGAAACAGAGTTTTCATATGCAAGTTGAGGGTGAAGTAATAGAGGAGCACATAAGTGATAAAGAGGCAACATATGAAAGGTGTATTTCAGTAAGGTCTTGTAAGTCTTTGTCAGGTCAGAGTCATCTTGGCAAGCTCTTTGAGAGAATTACATTCATGGTGGATATTTGTAAGAGATCTTACATTATTAATGCAATAAAGGAATATTGTTTGCTAGGGTTTTTCTCCCTGTACAGGCTTTCCCCATGGTATATGTGTTGTTGATATGGATGTTTATTTATCTACATAATTATTGCTATTAGATTATGATTTGAAATTGTTGAAGTGTATGAAGCTGGAATCAAAGTATTGAAGAAAATAAAAGAATTAATCTGCATAAGAAATCAAGATCATAATTTAACACATATTTCTATATTTTTCTTACTTGAATGCATGTTAATATGTTGCAAATCATATGATGTGTCTTGGTTGTGAGTGAGCGAGTGAAGACTTTATTGTTTTCTTGTTCATAATCAGTTTTGTTTTCAGGTACTTCCCTATTGCTTCTTAAATGATATTTATGATCAAGAGTTTCATATGTAAGTAGACAAATTAAAAACTTACATACGTCTTTACCTTTCATATTATTTTTACTATCTGATTATTGGATTGACTACCATTTACTAAGTCTGTGAGATGTGATTTGTTCTTAGCTATTTGAGATTGATACTTTGCATTCTCTTTGACTTCAAACCATTTCAAAAACCTCATTATAAATCTCATTCACAAAACCATTGGAATAACTTGATGATTCCCTAACTTTCCCTCTCACAATCAAGTGCAACTTTAGGGACTAACACTTACCATTTTGAGTGTCCTTCTATGGACGATATAAGTATGTTTTCTTTCGATATATGGTTATTAGGGATTCTCAATCCCCCCCTTTAAAAACTTGGCACTCTCATTTCTACTTAGATTCCCTACATATTTTCTTCTTGATTCTAATGGAGTACACTACCACTCTCTATTCTAGAAATCAAAATATACATATAATTTAAAGGAAGGGAAGTTTTTGGTAGTTGAGGCATTGACTCACCACTAATATCCACACTTGATGGACTGTTAATTGTCCTTGGTATCTCGTTTGAGCTTTGTGGACCATTCATATTTTATTGCGTCATTTTGGTTTACATTGATGCTTCCTGCATTCGACTACTACTAGCCCCTTTTGAGATTCAAATGTTACCAGATCCACGCATCCATCAAAATTCACCACTTTTGTGTTTGGACTATTGAGATCCTGAACTAGGTAAAAAATATTATTTTCTTTCTCATTGTGATGCCATTCCTTTCTTTGAATCTACTTTGGAAATTGGGTTGTTCTTTTGTTGCAAGACTTTTAGAAAGTGTGGTTGTGCATAGTTCCTTAGAATATTCCTATAAATATGTTACCATACAATCTCATATGGGGATTTTGTTGTAAATAATAGTCTATAGATGTATTGTATCCCCAAATATAATTTCAATAACATCCACCATTGCTTCCTTGAAGCCTAACATGACTAGAATCCATACATGTACAATCCTATAATAATTATACTTGTAGGACTCTTTTTTTTCTTTCAATCTTCATGGGCTATCCATTATACTTTCTAATATATTGTCATTCCAATGTCTAATGGGTAGTCCCAACAACTTCACCCAAACCAAATGGTTAGTTATTACCTCTGACCTAGGATCAAAACACACCAATCACTTCTACAAACATAAAGTTGTCAATCCTTAGAACCATCTCTCCATCAAAAACATTTTCTACATCCTCATCACTCCTAAAGTAAAACCCTTTCCACCAACAAACCATTATATGAATATTGGGGCATAAGCTAGCATTGGAACCCACACTCTTTGTATCCAATCATTTGAGGCTCCTTCATAAATTTTTCTTCCATAGAACTTTCCCATTGTATTATAGCACCTGCCCTAATCCAATATCTTCTCCAAAAATGATCCTCACCCTATTCTTAATCTACTTTACACATCTTTTCTCGTTCTTCACCTAACTATCATCCATTTCCATTAGTCGGCCCACTACTCTACTAAAGCCATCCATATTTATTATTTGGCCAATCATTCCCACTCACCTTGTTACCTCCTCTAGACATAAAGAAGTACTCTCACCTAACAAACTTTGTCAAAATTCCTTTCCATCTACCCTGACAAGTTCCCAATCAACATTACTTCCTGCATGTTCATTTGGTAGGTTGATTTCACTAACACTTACAACCTCATTCACTAAATCCCTTAAGCTCATCACTTCATCTTTACCTACATCATAACTAATCGCTTGTCTAACTCCAATTGTACTTTGTATGCTTTATTTATGAGCCTATCAACTTCCTTAGCTAGCCCTTTATATCCCACAACCACATTGTGCCAAGACATTTCCTATTAAGATAACAAAAATTTAACTACCCTTGAAAATATTTTCTCTAAGACTTTTTCGACTAAGATAACAAAAATCATGTTTCGTGAAATGTATAAGTAATTCAACAATTACTTCTCCTAAGTTCCATAAAATCAAACCCCCATCCATAAGTTTAATAAATTATCTACCTTGGAAATAGGGTATAAGCAATTCAGCAATTACTCCTAAGTTCCATAAGATCAAACCCTCATCCATAACTTTAATAATTTGTATATACTATTTCTTAATTAGTTATGGAATAACCCATATTCTTGAATGGTTAGCTATGCTAAATAGTTATGCATCGAACCATCCTATCTCTTAACAACTTTTTTTAAAATCATTCTTACACCTTTACACTATTCGATAAAAGAATTTCCTTCATAAGTACTGTCCTAATTTAAGGGGGAAAAAAGCACTTGTCATAAAATAATTATAAAACATGTATGCTGTTATCTTAGAGGGATTCATAAACTTCACATAAATTGATAAACTTCAAAACCTCTCACCACGAAATTGATATTTAACACGTGTTTATACAATGTCAAATCTGGTCCGAGCAACAAATTGACATTTTACACGCGTTATATTGTTGATGAAAATATCTTCTTTGCCTCAAAATTTCAACTCACTTGACACTCCGCCATACACTGTATTCTGCCAAAAAGATATTTTATTTCAATTCAAAAATTTAACCATATTATTTAACACGTGTTCATATAATGTAAACCATGGTCCCACCACCAAACAACATTTTACACGTGTTATATAATTGATAAAAATATCTAGTTTGCCTCAAATTTTCAACTCATTCGAGAAATTGTAGTGAACAGGTAAGCGAACTGCAAAGGAAAAAAATAAAACACTCTGTGCCAGAGAACTCATATACAACAGTCAAAACTATTCATCTAACAGCATTAAAGTCTGTAAAAATAAAACACTCTGTGCCAGAGAACTCATATATAACAGCCAAAACTGTTCAGCTAAGAGCATTAAAGTATTGTTTAGTGCAGTTTTGTATGCAGAAGTTTAAACGTTTTATTTGTTGGGGTTTTCTTTGTCATTTTTTTCAATAGATTTTGTCTTAAATTTGGTTATGAATAGTTGGATCTGCAGATTTGAGTGGCTAAGTTTGTATAATTGGAGTATTCCATAAGTTTTTCAGCAAGCTGAATCTATTTATACAGTCAGAAAAACAATTTAAACATCAAAAAAATAGAAATTTTGTCCAAATTTACTGCACCTAATTCCGATAAATTCATACTAAAAAAACCCAAAAGATAGAACGTTTACAGCTGCCAAATTCAAAGGCTTTAGGGGGTTACCGTAAAAAAAAAAAGATAAACCCGTTTCCTACTAAGAGGTCGGAGAAATATTTTCCAGGGATGGAACAACCTGAAAACAAAATACGGGAAATAGTTAACCTTGTCACAATTATCTCTTGCAGTCTACCAGTTTATTTCTGTAAGAAATGCCTGTGATGCAACTCTTACCTGATCTTCCTGCACCTGACGCTCTGAGATCTCTTTGTTTGTGGCATGATCAAGCTCATAAGTATCTTTAAAGCGTCCCATTTGAATCTTAAGAGTATATTCGTTCGGCACATGTCCCGTTTCTACGGATACCGTGCAAGCTGGTTCCTTCGAGGATTTGCAGTTATTTACCCTTCCTGCAATGGATAGAAAGTAAGTTTGATGGAGCTTCATCACCAAGGTTGAATACAAATTTAAAAGCTAAACACAAGATACCAGTGAATATATTAGAAATAAAAATTTAGACACCTCATTAGGGAAAACAGGTAAAAAAAAAAAGGAACACCCATCAATTGAATTTACGGGAGAGATCACCATTTATATCGACTTCTTGGTGGTCTTGCCTGATCCATATACTTTCCAACCTAAACCGTTTTCCACGACTCTAAATCTCTTCATCGTTGCAACGCATATAAGTTTTGGTCTCCTTCTCGTCAGGAAATAGATTAAAGGGCTGCCAATCACATGAGATCCCGGGTTCAACATCCTATATACAATGGAAACTCGTCATTAGTCCTTTATAATTCCTGATCCACATGACAATGAAATACACAATTAATCAGAAAACCAAAAAAGTGAATGGTGGGTCTGAAGGATAATATGCAGATCGGCTCCCATATACCAACCTCGTATAAACTCTTGCCTGACACAGAGGTAGTTATCCTCCCAGACTCCAATCTTTTACAGGAATATATGTATTGGCCCCGCTCATAGAGTCCCTGAACAAAGGCCTCCTCTATCGAATTCAGATACAAGCTATGTTTTTCATCTGTCCATGAAGTTTCTGATACTGCGGAATTTTCCCAGACCTGGAATAATTGATAAAAAAGATCAATAAAACAGACTACAGTATAATTTATGGAGATTGAATAAATCTCTATGCTCTATAATATATTACGGGGTTGATATGTTGTTGGGGTTGGCGTCGAATCCTTTGTTGAGCTTGGATTTGTGCTGCGCCTGCCGTGAATCTGAAGGATGCAGAAACTTTATTAACCACACCTTCATCATCCTCAGACATAGTGGCCACACTTTCACTATCGACATCAATAGAACCCTGCGAGGACTTGCTGATCGGATATTTATATCCTGCAAAATTACCAGGCCCTTCTTCATCACTCTCATATTCAGAAGCAGGTATTGTCTGAGAGCTACAAAAGGGAACAGTAGACATAGATGCAGSAGTTGATCGGACCGAAAACAATCGGGCAATCAGACTTGATTAACAGTAACAATAAAAGGCAGCAGCAGACAAGYTAAMGAGTGAACGGGCATGGCTCCAGCAGAAGGGCCCCAAAATTTCTGAAACCATCCGTTAAGGCTTCAACTATATGCTCTGTTATATGACTTTAATCAACGGTTACGCACTGACGTAAGGATTAGCCCCTGCTTCCATATCTTCATCTTTAAACTATATCGGAAATTTGGTCCTAATCTATAACCTATCTTGCAAATTTGGAAATGGAGTGGGAGCAATCTTCCCTCGCTAGTTACTTTTCCTCTAGGTTTTTGGACGGCTAGTTTCGTTTTTAAATTTCCAACTAATTTAGAATCTAAAATTTTGATTTTTTTTTGAGCATTTGTGTTGGTTTAAAATGGGGTAAAATTCTTGGATAAGGTTTTTAAATGCATGGATCTTTCATCCATACTAAACTCAGATTACCCCTGAAAGTCTGATCTTTCCAGTCAATGCAGAATTCAGAATTCTGATATTTTTTTGAGCATCTCCATTGGTTTAAAATGGGAAAAACCCTTTAATAAAGTTTTGAAATACATAGAACTTTGATCCATACTAAACTCAAACTACTCTTGAAAATCTGACCTAATTAAGATCCATTTTTTGCTCAGTTAATCTATTTGCTGAAAAACAATAATTACTCCTTTAAGAATAGTTATAAAAATATCCCCAAAATCTAATCAAAATGAATCAAATCACAATAAAAAAACAAAAATAAAATTAAAAAAACATTTAAA
>ML779359.1:483364-497353 GCA_009831015.1 Picea engelmannii
ACTACCTATTGTTGGTACCATAGTTACTCTCTCTCTCTTTCCCCTCCTTCTATGTATGCATGCTTGTATATTACTTTGTTTTATATTATATGGTTGTCTACACGTAACTATGGATAGTTTAATCCCTTAGATTACAACAAATGTGAACATATCTTTATATCCCAAACCTATTGAATACTATCCCAGGGATTAATTCTTAGACCATATTAAATATTTTTCTTCATCTTTCAATATAACATGAATCTTATATAGAAAACCACATGATTATTCTGTAGAGATTCACCTCCCCCTACAAACCCAATGATATTACATTTATATATCCTTGATGTTGTAAAGTGGGTGATGCCTAATAAACGACCTAATGTAATGTATGTATTCTTGTATCATGCATTATCTCTATCATCTCCTTAGGAAATATAAGCATATTTTTTCACACAAACCATGGATCAACCCCAATCCTTATTCCTTCTCGATTTTCTATTTTGTAATCTAATTGATTCTTAATCGAAGAAAAATATTGTCTAATTTCTTCCTTGGGTTACTAACCCAATCCTACAATGACAAAGGCCCAATATATTAATCTACTATGATTTGATTCCATAATCCCTTATATTTTCGAATTCTCTATAAGATTTTAGCTTCCAAGGATTTCCCAAAGAATCGAGTACTTTTCAAGAACCATCCTCCTCGTCCTTTGGGTTTCACTATATTTTTTCATTTCACTAAACAAGTTCCTTCAATTTCCATTTTTCCCAACCAGTTAAATCTAAAATAAAATTTCCTTTCTTGTTCAAGAACGCATCTTTTAAGGAAAGCTAAAGCATTTCAAAATAATAAGATATATTCCAACACTCATTTTTCTATCTTTTAATGAAATCTAAAGCGTTCCAAAATAACAAAATATATTCCAACACTCACTTTTCCAAATTCAATGTTCCACTAGTTTAGAACCACCTACTACACCAATGATTTATTATAGCCTCAATTTTCTTTAAAAACTAGGCTCAATTTTTCTTCCCATATCCATTTTGATTTAGGAACATGACCTAACATTTGAATCCTTCTTGAAAGTTTATATTCTTGAAAGAAAAAAAATAATAAACTAATCTTCAACTCAAGGTTCCAATTGATCGAATGAAATTCCATATTTTTGGATGTTTGTTGAGTCCATGCCTTTTTCCACACTATATAAATATTTATAAAATATCATGTAGATTCTTTTGTTGTCTTAGCGATCCATTGTTAAATAATAACACGTGATCTACAAATAAAAGGTTGGTTAAGGATAATTCCTACCAAACTTCACTTTAAGACAACTCCCACCTTTGATTCCAAAATGATCATGCTAAAAATTTAACGATTTAACGAGTATTAAAAACAACAAACGAGACATGGGACATCCTTATATTAACCCTCAACAAAGGAGATATGGGAAATCCTTATATTAATCCCCTTGAATGGGTGAAGAACATGGATACTAAACTATTTATTAAAATTTCAAAAGAAACATAGTCTATGCATCCCATGATCCACTCTACTATTGATATATTGAAACCCATATGTATATGACATTAATCTAATTTGTATGTTCATCTTGTGCTACCCTATGCTTTTGATAGATCTAATTACATGACCGTTGCTTTTGATAGATCTAGTTACATGATCATTGCTTGGACATTTTTTTTCTAATAGATAGAAATACTTTTTGAACCATGCCAATAGAATCATGTATGTTTCTCCCCTCATAGAAACATTGATAGATCTAATTACATGACCATTGCTTTTGATAGATCTAGTTACATGACCATTGCTTGGACATTTTTTTTCTAATAGATAGAAATACTTTTTGAACCATGCCAATAGAATCATGTATGTTTCTCCCCTCATAGAATACATATTGTTTCTATGAGAAAACTTCTCAAGAAAAAAATTATCCTTATTTTGGTACAATATTTTCAATTATTTTCTATATGCAATTGCATAATGAAGTGAGCCATAAATCAACAAAATTTTATGGATCATTTTTCTTGGGCATACATGATATAAATGTTGACTTGAAAACCCCTATCATTTTTCCCATTCTTCTCCCCTCGCTAATAACCCTTTAAGTAAGTCCTCCTTTGGTAGGTCAGAAACCTCAATGAATAATTCCACTAGCAATCCATCTAGCCCAATGGTTTTATCTCTTTCAGAGGAGGTTAAGACAAATTTTAACTCCTCCTTTCATATTTCTACCATTAACATTTGACAATCTTTCTTTGTCATAAGACTTGGAAACTAAGTTGTAACTTCAAAATTTATACTATATTGGTCCTTGCTAGCTTTGTATAAATGGATTGGAAATGGGACACCCACAAATCTATAATCTCACTGAATTTACTAATTTGTTCTTATTTTAGCTACTCCATTTCCAATAATGTATTAATTCTCCTTTTATGCATGGAAAATTTGTATAAACAAAACTTAGTATATTCACCCCTCTTCAAGGCACAAGGCTAGGTAAACAATAGGGCTCAAATGTGTTACAAACATATACTCATTAAGATCTCAACATGTCACTTGTGCGAATAGAACTTGGGTGGAAAGGATAAAAATTATCCTCTCAACCACTTGGGCTACACCAAATTGGTTTAATCCCCCCTTAATAACATCTATAGCTAAAGTTCCTAGTCGTTCAAAATATTTCCTATGAACCATATCATTTTTTGATCCATGTCTATTGTTTCTTGAATAAGGATCACATATAACTTATACACCACTACTATATTTGCTAGACAAAGAATTTTTTATGGATCTCCCACCCCTCTAGAATTGAGGGATTCAATGATAATTGGGGAACTTTGGTAGACAACTTTCTTACTCTAAGGACCCCTTTAGGACAATTTTTCTTTCCTTGTTTAGTTTCCTTCAAAGGTCTTTACTAGGAATGATACAGGTAGGGTTTTCCTCCTATAGTTGGCGTGCACAATTCACTTAAAGGGTCCATTCTCAAACCCCCTTCTATACCCTCCTGTTCCCTGGCCTTGTCTCCCTTTCTTAACCTCAAATGGTATTTTGAGTTGGCCTCAAATGTACCAGAATCATATAGGGCCAATTTTAATGGAAAACTTTCAAGGATTGTAGATACTTACTGTTAGTCCTTAAATCCATTCATGATTATTTACCTACGAATTTCCCCTGTCCTACCTCATCCTAGTATTAATTTTTCTCTCTAATTATTTTCTTTTTGTACCTTGTGGTTTGCTTTATTGTTTTCTTGAGCATTTTTATTATGATTTAGTGAGTTAAAGTTTGAAAGAAGACTATTAGAATGTTTTCCATCATGATATTATTAGAATATAGAAGATTGTGTGCTCGTTTTACCGTTGACGATACCCTCGTCACCCAACCATAGGCCGAAGCCACCCTCTGAGCACCTTAATCTTGACTGAGAATTACTCCAGAAGCAAACCCTAGGCTAGATAGCCAAACAAGGTGTAATTCATCTTCCTCCAAGGATAGCACAGCAACAATAGCTGATCAGATAGTCCAAACCCTTAGCCAAGAGATAGTCCAAGCCAACACTGAAACTGCTAGCTGCAGCAGCTGCACCTGCAACTCTCCTCCACACGTGCGCACCAAACTGGGAACTGCAGTGTGCACCACTTGTTGTCTGCAATTCTGAGATGTGTCAAATGAGACTTGGTGCCCTGTATTTATACTGGTTCTGCCAGATTTGCTAGGACCGACTTCTACTTCCGAATATGTGTTTGTTCAGTATATTATTATTATTTCTGGCCGACTTCTTCTCTTGGAGGCTAATAACCTAATATAAATTATCTTCTTGAGCCAACAAGGCTTCTAGGGTTATTAGCCAACTCATTAGGGTTTTCTCTTTCTTTTCGGAATCTTCTATTCTTGTCAAGTTCACACGTGGAGGTAAATACCTCCCACAACTACCATAATATTAACACTCCCTCCTAGCTAGGGATGTATTACAGGTAATGGTATTGAGCACAAAAACATATCGTTTACCCGGTAGCATCAATATAGTCATCTAGACTATTTCATGACTACATCATGAGCATCACCATCACCATCAACTGCATCATATCTCGAAACCATACTTCTTCTGAGTAATTAGACATGATGCTAGATAAGTCACTCACACCATAGAGTGATACAAGATCCACTCTTATAATCTAGAGGAGTAAATGCTCTAAACCAATTTTCGTATGGAAAATCTTTGTTCATCACTCGTCTAGATGGTGATTATTTCCAATAAATTGTTGATAGTCTTCGAGGCAGTTAGAACAGAAATAGAACACAATTGTGTCTATCCATAGTAGTACATAACCACAATCCAGTGGTTCACTACCACACCAAGTAACACACAAGTACTTGATCAACAATGTATGGTTGCGAACAATGGAGCATATCCACCATAGTGGTCCTCATCTACTATTATACAGTCTTCATAACAAACATCTGATAGCAACCTCCATAGAAACAAAGTTATGATATATACTGAATTATTTGGGCCAATCTTTCACTCACATCTGTGAGCTCTGAAAGAATAGCTTCCTCACGAACAATGGAACATATCTACCACAGTAGTATATATCTATTGTCTTCATATCAAACATCTAATAAAAGCCTGCACAAAAACAATGTTATGAAATAAATTGAATTATCTAGGCCAATATTTCACTCACATCTGTGAGCTCTGTAATAATATCTGCCTCAAAATAGTGGAATATATCCACCACAGTAGTATATCTTTACTATCTGGAGACAGGTAGTCTCCATAACAATCATCTGATGCCATCCTACATCGAAAATATTGTTAAAAACAAACTAAATCATCTGGGCCAATCTTTCACTCACGTTTGTGAGATTTGAAAGAATATATGCCCTCATCAGCAATGGGCTATCTTCCCTATTCTTCTCAAACAAGGAAGAAGGATTGTTTCTGATTTCTGAGCATGGACCATTCCTCACCTTGGGCCATTCTTCCTACACTAATCAAAGTGCACCTTGCACAGAATGTATAAACCCTAAGGAATGTCTGAGTCTGGACCATTCCTCACCCTGGGCCATTCCTCCTACATTAATCAAAGTGTGCCCTGGAGAGAATGTATAACCCTAAGGAATTTCTGTCCTAGACCATTCCCCACCCTGGGCCATTCCTCCTACACTAGTCAAAGTGCGCCCTTGAGAGAATGTATAACCCTAAGGAATGTTTTTCCCTGATTGTTGAGCCTGGACCATTCCCCACCCTGGGCCATTCCTCCTACACTTATCAAAGTGCACCCTGGAGATAATGTATAAACCCTAAGGAATGATTGTCTAGACCATTTCCTCTGTTAACCACAAGAGGAATAAATTGTCCTGTATCAACCTCCAAAACAGACCATTTCTCAAGTTAACCACAATGAGAAATCGTTGTCCAACGAGGCGAGCCAGTCTTCTTGAGTAACCCTCAAGAAGAGAGACTTCCCTAGACCACTCCCCATGTTAACCACAATGGGAAGTCATTGTCTATGATACATCAGCAATTAGACTACTTCCTATGTTAACCACAATAGGAAGTGACTGTCCGTGAGAAGTCTCAATTCACTTTCCGAACAGGAAAGCATCTGTCCAAGATGGAGTATTTTTCAAATTTAAAGATGAATGTCTTCAATAATGTTTTCAGTTCTCCCTCCTAACTTGGAGAGTCCTTTCTTCCTTTTCCAATAAGAAGGAATTTTTTTCCACGAGCTCTAGCTTGAGTACGCAAACTCTTTCATCTTGGATAGAAGTTTTACCAAAATGTTTTCTTATCTGCTCATCTATGGAGATATGTACTGGAGAGATCATTTCCTCCTTTCTAGACTTCATCATGGATAATGTAATGATCGATTTCAAATGTGCTTTAGTTTGGAACATTGTGAAGGCTTCATGTAGATATGAACAATAGAGTATATCATAGTTGGAAAAATGGAACATATCCATGTGGCACTTCTTCTGTCATCATGAGAACTGATCTTCTGAGTATTCATCTTGATGTTATAGGAAATATTCACCATGCTTTTGTTGTGCACTAGAGGTTCTCCACCAGGTTATCTTCTTCTATCTGCGTACACGAGTCTCTTTCCGGTATGCCTCAAAGTCTTGATATTGCTCTTCATATGCTCTTTATTCAATTTCTCTAGATACCATTCTTTGCATTCATCTGATGTAGAATTTCGAATCATGGATGTTGCAGATGATACAATGACTCATGTGGTGATATTTCTGGTGTACTGGAACAAGTAATCATCATAGTCTTCTCCCTCCATCTGGGAGAACCTCTATTTCTATATCTCGCAACGATTTCATTCATAAGTCTTCCATACATTGTTCTTCATCATGACTTTCAGTTCCTCTGCTCGATTGCTTTTATTGAGTTCATATCAGGCTGGTAATCTTTTGATTCTTGATATAATGACTGGTTGTTCTGATTTCTCTTTCTTTCTTGGAATCTTCATGTTCTTCTTCATGTTTTTCTTTTGCTTTTGGGTCCATGGAGTCTCTTATAGATTCCATGCCCTAGAGATTCCACTTCTTCCTTTCTTCATAGGATCACGGATCTGGATGGACAACCAAGAATACTTTAAGGCTTCTCTTCGAAGAAGTCTTCTCTTACGGTTGAACTAAACATGTACTGTCTTTCATGGCTATGACCATGGATATATATATATATATATATATATATCATCATCATCTTCAATGGATTATAGGATTAGCTCCCTCCTAACCCTTCCTTCATGTAAGAGTGCATATAGTCGGCTCCCTTCATATAACAGAGTCCACACTTCCATCTTCATCCTTATTGTCTTCTGCAATATATAATTGGCTCTCTTGTCTAATAGAGACCATGCTTTTGTCTTGTTGTTTTCTATAAAACATCATAAGTCCTTTTCCAATTTCCTCTCGATTGCTGACTTCTTTTTGTCTTTGCTTCTTCTAAGTCTCTTCATGATTGATTCAACTTATCTTGCAATAGCTTTCACATGATTTGTATTTCATTCTTTCATGTGTATTATCTAATGATATCTCTTTTCATCTTGTTTGTTCTTCCATAGGTATAGTTCTTCTTGGAACACATTATCTTCCAAGAGATAGATATACAAGATATGTACAGAGACGATGCAAACAAGAAATAAGAAGAGTGTTGCTACCTTTTTAGAAGAAGAAGTCTTTTCCATCCTTCTTAGTTTTCTTTGTAGGTTCCTTTTCTTCGGAAATCGATGCTTCGTGTTTCTCCTTCCTTTTCTTTAGCTCAAGATATTGATTCTTCTAGTGACCATACTTTCGACAGATGAAGCATTGCACTTCTGAGATGTCTTTCTCTTGATTTGGCTTCCTCCTTGAACCAAACTTCCTTTTGTTCCTGAAGTTCTTGAATCTTGTTGTGAAGGCTTGATCATCGTACTTCTTTTGGGGTTTCTCTTTTGCATTGATCCTTGATTCTTCTTGAGCACAACAAGTCCAATGTTCTTCAAATGTCGGGTACTCCTTCCTTGTGTTCATGCTTGTGGCAAATGAATCCCATGTCTTGGGAAGACCATTGAGTACTATGTTCACCAATTCCTTCTCTGAAGTGATCTCTTCAATAGCTTGTAGTTGATCTCTTAACTGGGAGATTCTTACAAAGTATGATGTTATGCTTTCATCATCATTCATCTTCATGTCACGGAGCTCATTCTTTAGACTCATAACTTGTCCGATGTTTCTGACTGAGAAGAGATTTGTTAAGGCATCGTACATCTTCTTTGATGAGTCAAGATGGGAGATGTAGGGTATCAAGTGGTATTTTATGGAATCCACTATGATACTCATGGCATTGATGTCAACATCTTTTAACTTCTCCATAGCTACAATGTTTTGCGGTTCCTTCTCTTCTCTTTCTTCAAACTCTGGCTTCACGATCTTTCTTTTCACAATATCCAGCATTTTATTCTTAGAAAGGATGAGGTCAATCCTTGGCTTCCACGCTCTGAAGTTAGAAGCTCCATCTAACTTTTTCTCATACTTCATAGAGTTAGTCATGGCTTGCTTGACTTAGTCAAATCCTATATTTGAATAGAAATCCAAACTTCATATCTTGGCCTTCTGAGAGTGTTAGGAGATGCGCTAGGATAGGGAGCACTGATCTATCCAAACATCAGGTCAATCCATTCACTTAAGGTGCATGAACAAGAGGATTAGGGTTTCTACAATTGCTCCTGCTAATAACCCTAGCGACAATGTCTTGGAAGTTGCTTCTACTAGTAACCCTAGCAGCAATTCCTCAACGAGCTCAATATCCTAGAGGTTATGTTTCCTTCCAGCGTTTAGACTGAATGAAGGAGGTGTGGACCCATAAAATGTTAGAATATAGAAGATTGTGTGCTCATTTTACCATTGATGATACCCTCATCACCCAACCATAGGCTGAAGCCACCCTCCAAGCACCTTAACCTTGACTGAGAATTACTCCGGAATCAAACCCTAGGCTAGATAGATAAACAAGGTGTAGCGCATGTTCCTACAAGGATAGCGCACCAACAATAGCTGATCAGATAGTCAAAAACCTTAGCCAAGAGATAGTCCAAGCCAACACTGAAATGGGTAGCTGCACCAAACTACGAACTGCAGTATGTACCACTTGTTGTTTGCAATTTTGAGATGTGTCAAATGAGAACTGATGCCCTGTATTTATACTGGTTCTGCCAGATTTGTTGGGGCCGACTTCTCCTTCTGGATATGTGTATGTTCAGTATATGATTATTATTTTTGGCCGACTTATTCTCTTGGAGGCTAATAACCTAATATAAATTATCTTTTTGAGTCGATAAGGCTCCTAGGGTTATTAGCCAACTCATTAGGGTTTTCTCTTGCTTTCTGGAGTCTTCTATTCTGGTCAGGTTCACACGTGGAGGTAAATACCTCCCGCAACTACCATAATATTAACAAATATATAGTATTTTTATTTTTTAAAGTTGAAAATTTGAATAAAAGGAAGACACTACAAGAATATCATTATTCTTGCAGCATCTGAAATCATAATTATTTTAAATGTTTTTAATCTCAAAAAAGCATGGAAGCAGTTATGAGGTCATGCAGGAGATCCAACAATGACAAACCATTATGATTACATCATATTTCTAATCTGGGTGAAAATCTGATGAGCTCAAGATTGTACCTGTTAGCATATGTGTTGAAATTCGGTTACGAAGTTATTATTTCAATCATGCAAAGTGTCAATTAAGTTTTTGCATGGATTTTAAATATACATCAAATATCGACTACACTCTTCATTCAAAGAAACTCTCATTTATTCAAAACCCTATTCAGTTCAAACCGTTGCACAGAGGTTGTTAAACAAAGTAATGGCACCAAAGAAAGGCGACCAGGTTAGCAAATTGAAACCAAAAAGAGTAAGATTGGTACAAGCTTTCCCCGAAATCATGCAAAAGTTTAATAATGGAAGATGGTTTGATTTTTTTTGTACATTCCAAGGATACCATGAGGAGATTTCTATGATTTTCACAAAGAATTTTGATGGATTTGAGATAGTGGTGGGTAATGTGTCGATCGACATCGAATAATATTCAATTGGAGCTGCTTGTAGACAATCTTTGTATGGAGAAAGGTGGTGTAAAAAAAACTAGGGATTGCAAAAGGAAATGTAGGTCGCATCAAGGAACTGATTCCCTTGTTTCAAGGCATGAATCTAAGAATTTTGACAGAATCTAAACAAGATGGATGGATAAACAAAGACTAGAGAAGCTAAAAGAAGTCAAGTTGGAAATTGAAGCAGAAGATCATGTTGAAACTGCAAAAAGATCAAATAAGCAATTGATAGTGCTAGAAACAACAAAGTTTTTAATTTAAACAAAACAAGAACCGATCTATATCTTAGAAATAGATGAGTTGCTAGACATGCAGGAAATACAAATTTCAAAGAATGTTGCAGAAGAGGAAACTATTGGAGGATCATCTTCAAAAGGATAATGATATTAATTTAGAGAAATAAATCCAAATTTATCCATTGATCTAAATAAGTGTAAAAAGTGTAAAGCTCTTAAAAGTGTAAAAAAAAGAAGTAGGGAAAAAATCAATATAGGCATTACTCTGTTTTTTTCCATGTTTTAGTCTTTATCGTCAAGTGTAATTTCTTAAAATATGGAGGTGAATTGTTTGAAACAAAAAGAGGCTTTTGTTGGGAACGAGCCCCTTCACAAAAAAATCTCTCGGTTTTTACATAACTATCATGGTTTGGAATATTGGAATGAATCTTTACAGCCCATTTTTTCAAATTTAAACAATAAATGATTTCATGCTTTAGTCACTAACTTTGGGCACAGTTTCAAAGAATCGGGAGATGAATTTTTAGAAAACAAAAGAGATTTTTGTTGGGAATGGGACCATTCACAAAAACCTCTCTCATTTTTTACACACTATCACGGTTTGGGAGATAGGAAGAGATATTTGGACGTTATTTTTCAGGAATTTGCTAGATTTATTTTCCTAAAATAACTCATAGACAATAGTTGATTAGCCACCTCATCAATTCAACTTGGAGATTAGATATGATATCCTCCTTTATTATTTCAAACAGAAAACTGAATATGGATGAGGAGGTTTTCAGATCCATTTATTTTGGATCTTCATAATTATGTGCTCTTTCTATATAAACTCTATAGAAGGATAAGTTAAGGGGATTGATTTGGTTGGGAACCATTGGCCATTTTTGAGCAAATATTGTAAGACAAAGAAATATTTCATTTTGATACTAAATGAAAAAGGCTATGTGATGGCTAGATTTTTTTTCTTGTCCATATTGTTAAATTTGGTAGCATCGACAGTCATTCTCCAATGAGAAGCCATATGGGCCACCCTGAGGCTAGCCAGGGAGATTTACAGAATCAACCAGTCTTGTGCGGTATTGACAAAAGCCAGGGGAAACAGACAACCTATGTGAGTCAAATCAAAAGTTAGGATGAACGAGATGCTATGTGAGTCTAATGCAAAAGTCAATGGGAACATACAACCTCTGTGAGCATAGACAGTCTAGTGCAAAAGTCAGGGGGAACGTACAACCTCTATGAGCATAGACAGACTAGTGAAAAAGTCAGGGGGAACATACAACCTCTGTAGACCTAGTCAAACCTTCTGAGCCATGAGAAAAAGTCAAAGTATCTAGCAAAATTTAGGTTGAATGTAAAATTCCTATGAGCTAGAAACAATCGATATTCCTAATATTGCAAATGATGTAATTGTATTGATCTAGTGCGTTGGCACGTGTAAACATTATCCACCATGAAGAGAATTTTGAATTGCCTTGTCAAGAGTTGTAACTAAAGTCTTGAGTCTAGTTCTATGTTAGAACTAAAGTGTAATGTTGAGTTGTAACTAACGTCTTGAGTCTAGTTCAATGTTAGAACTAAAGTGTAATGTTGAGTTGCAACTAAAGTCTTGAGTCTAGTTCTATTTTTAGTAATGTTGAGTTGCAACTAAAGTATTGAGCCTAGAACTAAAGTGTAATGTTGAGTTGCAACTAAAGTCTTGAGTCTAGTTCTATCTTAGAACTAAAGTGTAATGTTGAGTTGCAACTAAAGTCTTAAGTCTAGTTCTAAGTTTGAACTGAAGCATGTCAGTCTCAAGTCTAGTTCTAAGTTCGAACTAAAGTGTAATGCTGAGTTGTAACCAATCTCAAGTCTAGTTCTAAGTTTGACCTAAAGTATGAAGCTGAGTTATGACTAATGCATGCAATCAGGTTACTATTTTGAGCTTCTCCTCTTCCCCTCTTCAGCCTATATAAGAAGAGGTCGAATCCTCTCTTCAACACAGTTTTGCAATATAGTTTTGCAACACAATTTTGAAACAGATTTTTCATATGCAGGTTGAGGGTGAAGTAATAGAGGAGCACATCAATGATAAAGAGGAAGCATATCAAAGGTGTATTTCAACAAGGTCTTGTAAGTCTTTGTCAGGTCAGAGTCATATTGGCAAGCTCTTTGAGAGAAGTACATTCATGGTGGATATTTGTAAGGGATCTTACATTATTAATGTAATAAAGGAATATTGTTTGCTGGTGTTTTTCTCCCTGTACAGGGTTTCCCCAGGGTATATGTGTTGTTGGTATGCATGTTTACTCATCTACATAATTATTTCTATTCGATTATGATTTGAAATTGTTGAAGTGTATTAAGCTGGAATCAAAGTATTGAAGAAAATAAAAGAATTAATCTGCATAAGAAATCAAGCTCATAATTTAACATGGTATCAGATATTAGGGTGTGTTAAACGTGTTGAAGTACAGTAGTAGGTACACACAGATCCAAGTGAGCTTGATTGAGTTTCTAGTGTGAGGACCATGGCATCCTCCATTTCAATCAAGGCCAAAGATAGGATCGAAGGAGCTACGAACTTTAATGTGTGGAAGCTCTGTATAACAAATATATTGCAAGAGCATGATCTTCAACAGTATGTGACCACAGTGGTGGAGGAACCAACGAATAGTGTAGGAAGAACAACCTTCAAGAAGAGTCAAGAATAGGCCAAGCGAATAATATTTGACTCAATCAAAGATAGTATAATGTCTACAATGAGTTTGTTGATGACTGCCAAGAACTGTATGGATACCTTGGTGAATCTGTATGAGAAACAGGCTCTAAGTCAGAAGAGGACACTTAAGCACAAGCTTAAGTATTTGAAGATGGAGAAAGCTGAATCAGTGACATCTTTCTGTTCCAGGATAGCTCAGTCAAAGATCAATTTTTGGTCATAGAGGTGACAGTGGACGATGATGATTTATTGCAGGCCATTTTTTACAGTCTTCCTTTTTCATGGGATACCTTCTTATCTAGTGTAAGTGGGAGAGAGATTCAGCCCATGTTTGAGAGGTTATGGCATGATTTGCTCCAGGAGGAGAGTCAGACAGCTACCAAGAGTGAGCCAATGAAATAAGAGCACTCATCTTTAGCATCAAGATTCAAGGGAAAGAAGAAAGGAACTTTCCAGAATGTCTCTCAATGGAAGCCAAACACCAAAGCTACATTCAAAGGCAAGAATATTGATACATATAAGATTGAATGCTTTAGTTGTAATAAGTTGGGTCATTTTTCTAAATATTGTTGGTTTATAAATAAATATCCTAGGAAAGGGAAACATCATGCCTCAAGAGCTGAGGCTGATGAATCCAAAAGAAATCAGAAAAGTCCTTCTAATGAGAAAGAAAATGGGAAATAATATTATTTGGTTTCTGCTTTATCCAATTCAGTTTCCATGGGGCCGAAAACTTGGTTAGTAGATAGTGGTGCATCAAAGCACATGACAGGGTACAAGGAGATCCTCTCATATTTCGAGACAAAATATTTTGCAGAGCAGGTCGAGCTTGGGGATGAAAAATGTTACAAGATAGAGGGAGTAGGCTCTATCTCCTTCAGATTGGAATTTGGGGTTAGACTTCATGTTGATGAAGTATTATGTGTTCCAGGGCTCAAGAAGAATCTACTATTAGTTGTAACCCTTGAGGACAAGGGATATTGGGTGATCTTTAAGGACAGGAAGGCACTACTATGCTCTAAAGGTAGCCACTTAAGTACAACAGAACCCATTGGAACTCGCAGTGGAGTACCATACGTCATGTCAAGAAAGTCAGTTCAAGCATCATGATGCAACTAGCTCCAGCGATTTGTGGCACATAAGACTTGGATATGTTCATTACAAACCTCTTCCAGATCTACAGAACATCGTATGTGGCATGCTCTCTATTTCTCTTAGTAAAAATGAAATTTCTAAGGGATGCATGCAAGGTAGAAATATAAAGAAATCATTTCCTAGTAGTGACAACAGAGCTCAGGGCATCTTAGATCTGGTTCATTCTGATGTATGTGGTCCCATGTCATCTCCCTCACTCAGTGGTTGTTTATATTATGTCATTTTTATTGATGATTACTCAAGAAAATGTTGGATATATTTTCTTAAAGCTAAAAG
>ML779359.1:502234-547381 GCA_009831015.1 Picea engelmannii
AACCTAGTCTGGTACTCTGCTCATTTATTTCCTAGTTTTAATTTTTCATAGGTTCTTAGTATGTTTATCTTACACAGACATTTTTGTTAGCAATATCATCTGCCACCTACATTGGTTTCCAATTGGCAGGGCAAGTGGTGGATGCCCTTTTTTGGCCGAAAGCATAATAGGTGGCCACCTGTTTTGGTTTCCACTAGTTTTGCAGAACAAGTGGAAGGCGACTGACATGTATCAATTTTGTACAGTGAAATCTTATTAATACGAATTACCTCTTTTTATTTACCAAAAAAAAAATTGGTCATTAAATTATTTCTTAATTTTACAGCCTATCATCAAGGAGAGAGATGGGATGTGGAGGATGAAATTACATGCAACACTACCTTTCCCATATACAATAGTTTTATTTTATATTGAATAGTAATTTAATTATTTAAGCTTATTAATTTACAAAATGGATAACGGATCTAATAAATAGTGTCTCATTTGAAATCTCAAAAAATGAACTCCGATCCTTATTGTTGTAACACTGAAGTTTTCATCCTTGGATTAGCAATGTGTATTTGTATATATGATGGATTGCCAAGGTCGAAGTGATTTAATATGTAAAAATGTATATTAAATGTTAATAATAAATATATATATTATCGGTTGTAAATGGAGAAAGAGAGAGCATGGGTGCCTATAATTACACAATGGAGGGAAGAAAGGAAGTTTAGTCAGCTAAAAGGGGCCAAAGAAAAATATTAATATTTTATCCTAAGACTAAGTCATTGATTTTATGATATTCTATGTCATATCAAACTTGGGAAGGGTTGTGAAAGTAGTTATGTTGGCTTCTTAGGGATTCATATGGTTAGTTGTGAGAATGAAAATATAAACTATGGATTTTTGTTGTTGGAGGGGAATTCTCCATCATTATACTTGAAGCCTAGTCTGAATGTTAATATACCATTCCATTTTTTTAATGAACATATAGAAAAGGAACCCATGTGAGGAATTATATATGTTTGGATGGAAAACTATTGCCATTAAGGAAAAATTATCCAAAACTAATAATCCCTTGAGTTCCTAGCAATGATATTGCTTGGCTAGTCTATGTTATATCCCGAGAAAGAAGTGGGATAACTCAAGGGACTTCATTGCATAGAACGAGATCCTATTATTTCCATTATGTGTCCTAAAGAGGAAAGAGAACTCATGAGTTGGGATTACTAATTTAGTATATAGACCACAATAATGCACCTAACTTCAGTGACATTAGTAGGAACCGATCAGTTGATGATGACCTCCATATTTACAGGATTTATCTTGAGTTCCCTCTACACCAATGACATACCCAAATACACCAATTATTGCTCAGAAAACTCAAATTTATTAAGGTTAGCCAACAAGTGATGATTTTTTAGTTTCACCAAAACTTGCATAAGATGCAATATGTGCTCCTCGCAAGTAGATCTATAAACCAATATTTCATCCAAATACACTATTACAAATGAATCTAAATAGGGACACAATACTTCATTAATCAATCACATAAATGTAGTTCATGGATTAAATAAACTAAACAACATGACCAGCCATTCATATAGACTTTGCCTTGTCTTGAAAGCTGTCTTTTAGGTGTCTTATTCTTTAAGGAGTACTTTTTGGTATCTTTATTTGAGATCCAACTTAGTGAAATGATTCACATGCTACAACTAGTCTAAAAAATCATCAATCCTAGGTAGAGGGTACCAATTCTTCAGTGTGATCTTTTTTAAAGCTTCATAGTCAGTACACGTTCACCAAGTCCCATCCTTACTATGTATTATGATGATAGGTGACCCATAAGGAAAAGTGTTTTGTTTAATTACTATCTCCTCCAACAAGTACCGCAATTGTTTCTTCACTTCATCTACTTCTAGAATAAACTATCTATAAAACCCAATATTTGGTAATGAGGAGTCAAGAAAAAACTCTATCTCATCCCCCACTTCTCTATTAGTTGGAAGCTCTTTATGATCCTAGAAAACTACTTTGTAAACTCGTGAAAACTCATCCAATTATTGTTTCTTTTTTTTGGCACTTATTTCCAACAATTCTTTTACTCTTTTTGATTCCTCCTACTAGAACTACTCGACTTTTTGGCTTTATTGAAACGTACTAGAAAGATCCTTGATTTCAATTTATATGCATTGATGATGTAAGAATTCCCATCCTTGAGTAGGAAGTACCCGTTTTCACTACACATGAAGATCACATCGCTCATATACATGTGGGGGATTCCAAAAAGTACATTACACATGTCAATGTGTATTACATCCAAGTCCACTTCATCAATAAAAAATGAACTTACAAAAAAATTGATCTTTCATTGTTTACTAACTTTTATATATGCATCCTTATTTATCCATTCCAACGGATATGGGCTCAGATGACATGAATCTCCAACCAAAGCTTGCTAACTAGATCATTTTATATGATATTAGCATGCTAACTAGAATCAAATAGAGCATCTACCTTGGTATTTTTTAGTTGGATCTTAATGTGGAAGAGTTTGGTTGTTTAATTCCTTTTCATGTGATGAAAGCTACTTAGGTTCACTTTATTTTGTGCTAAATTTTATAAAATCTTCTTATCCACATTCGATCTTCTTTGTACCTGTAACATCCCACTCTTGAGCATACTGAGTGGACTTATTCTTTGAGGAAACTTGCATGCAAGTGATCCAGTTCTTTATACAATTGGTTGTTTTTATTATGATTATGAGATATTGTGGATTTGATGATATGTTATTTTTGTTGTATTTACATCAACAAGTTCTATTGACTAGGTTCTCCTGAGTGTGTAGGACTCTAGACATTTGAGGATGTTGAGGCATCGATGAAACTTCATGGAATCTGGATCGAGTCAGGGAGTGAGTTGTTAGGGTTTGAATGTTGTTGATGTGACATATGTACATATGATTAGATATTATGATGTTGATTTTTATTGCTGACATGATTATTTGATGGATGCAGGCTGACGATAGCTTGTTGACTAGACTCACATTTGGAGTAAAGGGGTTACACATGACAACCAGATACATTGAAGGAGAGGTGTAGCAGTAGCCCTAACATAGCCTACTAGCACTCTCGTCATGGCTTGAACTATAGGTTAACGATTACCTAGTTTGAGAAGACCCACGATGTCGTGAGGGAAGACTATGATAGTCGCTCACGATGATTCTAAGGGGCACGTAATAAGGTAAGGTCCTTATTCCTTAGAGGCCCTTAGTCTCCCACAAGATCACCTGACGAAGTATTGACTCCATGGGTTCGACGTCTACCAAATTTAGTCAAGAGGTGAGTGGCACCCTTGGAGCATGTACTGCGTCTTGAAGGGCATGTCACGCAAATAAAACAGAAAAAGGTGAGTGGCACCCTTGGAGCACGTAGTGTGTCTTGAAGGGAACGTCACACAAATAAAACAAAAAGAGGCGAGTGGAACCCTTGGAGCACGTACTGCGCTCTGAAGGGAGCATCGTGATTTTAACTGTGGTAAGTTAATAAACCTAATGCCTAGAAAACTATGCCGCTTAGGACCTGGTCGGCCTTAAAATAGATGATGGTATGAGCAAAGTTTAATAACTAAAAGTTCCCTTAAAAATTGTCGCCCAACCTAGTGAAATTAAAACCTAGGTCTAAGTAGAACTTGTGGACAAAGAAAAACTAAATAGACATGTAACAAGAAGCGGGGTAAGAAATTCAAACTTTAATTATTAAAGTAAAAATTATAATGGAAGATTGAATTCATTAAAAAGGTAAATGGTTGTTTTTGTCTACACTTGCTAATTTAATTTTTAGTTAAAAATAATAAGGGGGAAACTTAAAAGAAATGGAAATTTAAGAAAAGGGGAAACTTAAAGAAAAAGGGGAATGTCCAACTTAGTAAGGAATCTCTCCTTTGAAACTTTCTATTTATGAACTCAACTAGGATTTAAGTAAGGCATAAGTCATTTAAGAATTGTAAGGGAATATTGGGACACCAAGGAGCGTTTTTAGGAATGCTTTTAGGTGGGTGAGGGAAATAGGAAAATATAATTAATTAATAATTTGTTTTTTTGGTGAAACTAGGGGATCGGGTGACATGTGTACGGGGGAGGTTTTTTGTAATTAAATAAATAAATAATGAATCTAATGAGGGCTTGGGAAACTAATCACTTGAAAAATCTATAAAAAGGATGGTAGAGGAGGAGTATGGATCACATCCGACTTGCGTAACGTTACGCTGTTGAAATTTTATCTTGGATAAGTTTCTCTGGTGGGAGTTGGGATACCCAACTCAAGTAACAAGTGGTATCTCGATATTGCGAGGAGATTTGGGTGCTATAATTCTTTGGTATTGTGAGCATGGCCCCTTTGTGGCTTGGGGGACTTAATGAGAAGAAGAGTACCCCTAGCATTGGCTGGGAGGTACTGGTGAGGTCTCATCGGTCGACAAGTGGGATCTAGATGAAGCGCAAGTATGACTCGGACGGAGCGTAAGCACGAGATAGTGACTTCGGGTTATTCATCATCGGTCATAGGTATGCAAGAGCATTTATTTGTTTAATAATAAAAGAAAATTTTGGTTTAAATTTTTGTATATGAATCCTTATGATGACGAAAGTTGTGTTGAGTTTTGGATAGTATTTTTACTTGTTGTTAGATGAATTCTAATCCATCTTAGAGGTTTTTTAGTTGCAAAATTTAGTGATAGTATTTTTAGGATGAGTTTAAGTGTCATGTAAGTTCTTTTTTTAAGGCGCCTCCCCACTGTGCATATCGATTTTAATGACCATATTCCCTTTTCCTGTAGCGCAACTTCTTGTACTTGTCAGCCAAGGCTTGAGATTCTTATTCCATCTCTGCGATTAGTTTTAAATTTTAATTTGTATTTAATATCCATTTGTTGTAAAAATATTTTACTGATTTCTTATTCAGATGGCATACGACGCTCTTAAATGTTATACACATTGAATTTATTTGATGTACCTTCATGGATTATAGTGAAAAATGACTTCCTTATTGTCTGCGTTCTAATCCTTACTTCAAATCCTTATTTTAACCCTTTTAATGCAATCTTCCCATCTTCATGATCTACCAGTTTTTGTCAATTCTTTTGTGTGATAGCCAAAATTTGATCATTTACGTTTATTGTTTAAAAAAAAAAAAAATTCCTGCAAATTATGGTTGAGATAATTCGATTTTATTCTGGAGTTTCTCCGATTTGTTGGTGGCTTGAATGACCATCAGACCTGTCATTTCCCATGATTTTCATCTTGATTTCCCTTTTTAAACCAGTCGAGCGAGTCAATTGCAACATTGTAGGTTGTTGTCAGTTGTCCAGAGATGTATCTCCTTTGAATGCTGTTACAATTAAGGGTTGCAAGTGGCACCACAGGTGGCATGCCAACCCTTACGTTTTAACTTCCTTGTGTGATGTGTTAACCAAACCATTACCACTAGATTCCATCATGTTATTTCTGGGTAAATCCATTTGATGTCTCCAACATACACCTATGAGATGGACTTCGATAACATTTGATACGTGGTTGAACCCCATGCCCTTCCAGCAACCACAATTTCGTGGGTCTGTTTCATTTCTTTTAGGCAGCCAGAATCACGAACTTCTCCACCAGTGATCGAACTGTGATGACACTTGTAAATGAGTTACAGGCGCATCGTTGAATTGATTCCTTTATAAATATAATGTGAAGTAAACACGTTTAAAACAGGATATGGCATGTTTGGTTACCACGATTTTTTTACGTAGAGATTCCCATGCTTATTTTACTCCGAAATTTATTATCTTGGGAATTTAGATCCTAGGAGTTTCTTGTTTTAAAGGTGGCGAGATTTTCTTTAACGCTTTTCTTTTTACACATAGATTTTTCCTTTTTTTTCACCAAGATTTTTAATAATTACACCGAGATCCCTGTCTATTACTACAGAGATATAATTTACCCTTTGTTTATGTACTCTTGGAATCTCAACCTTCATTGGTATAACTTACTCGCGATAACAAACGTTCTCATTTTAAGGTTATTAATCAGTGCCTTAAAATTTGTGCTTTTTTTATAATTAAGTATTTGGTATCTAACTGTGTTAAATTCTTGAGTTGATAAACTTTATGTACATATTGCACAAATTGGTAATGTAAGTTACTCTATTATTGTTGGTATTTGCATAGCCCAGTTCACTTTCTAATTAGAGGACTGTGATAATTAATTAATGCTAGTTGTAATTGATGAACAACTTGTTAAGCTAACGACCGCTTGATTGGCAGAATGGTTATCTGCTTAATAAGGTTTACTTGGTTTATGTTTATGTTAGTGATATAATAATATTTACTTGTTATTGTTAGTGATCCATTATTGTTTCATTGTTATGTTAGTGATTTAATTGTGTTAAGTTTTCTAATGTTAGGATTAAACTAAGAATTAACTTGATGTACGAAATCTATGGCATATAATGGAAAATTTGTAATGGAGGGAAAACTGTTGATTTCATAAGATAGATGGATGTATTACAAGTTGTATTTTTATTAGTCATTTCTTTATTAAACCTGCCAAAAGAATAATCTTAGTTATTGTTTACTTGACCTGATGTATCTGTGATTAACTAAAGGTCCCCGGAAGGTATATCACTTCTCACACCTCGGTTCTTATTTCAATGAATGATAGATTAAATAGCATGTCTGGAAATCAAATAGGATCGTGACTTAAGTTTGTTATTATTGGATAGATTATGCATGTCAGCTTCCTTGTGCGCCTGAAATTTAAGGTTGATTGAAGTATTTCCTGTTTATTTTGTTTTATCGGGTTGTGCACGGTGAAAGGCCACTAATGATCAGCTCTTGTTTATGTAATTGTGTGCCATGCTAAATGTTGAACCAATGATTGCTAATTATCGCTTGCATAAAAGGTAAATGTTGCTTGATGATAGATAGGTTCCCTTACTTTAAGATGGTGATTGGTTACTTATGATGTGTAGAATTCATTATGACGATAAAAAAAACCAAATAAGTTGCTTCTAGACACTGCGTCAATTTAAATGTATCGAAGTTGGTCACTCTGCATCCATTTTTGCTTGATTGTTTAGAGTGCCTTCATCTAAAGGTGTCGTATATTCTATGTCATTGCCAATTGGATTTCAGGAACATTGGATTTTATGCTTGGGTTGAAGGTGTCGAAGTTTTTGTTGTGCATGGGTCCCTAGTGCCCTTCTCGCATTATGGCGACGTGGTACCTTATGATCAGTTCATTGTGTATGTTGATCAATAACTGCATATGAAACCTGACTTAGGATCATGCACCTCCTGATGTGGATGATGTTTTTGTAATTATGGTTGTACTTGCTTTTATAACTTTTATTTTGATTGTCTCTCACTCGCTGGGAAGGTCCTAGTGACTGGTCGTCAAAGTTATTGTGTAGGTTTGATTGATGTTGTTTGTTTCCTGATTTGTGTGCGTTGTGTTTGTCTTCGAGTTGCATTGTTTGATTGTTGTTGTTGTTACTTCCCTGCTTTAAAAACAAATGCACTTATTATGCATCGCATCTTGTCATAACGACGGGGGTCTTTACATATGGTATCAGAGCTGGTTTGACCCACGACTTGGGATCACTACAGCTTCCTTTGATTAGATATTTGATTATAATGTTGTTAATTAAATTGTTATGTATTTGTGCAGGTAATCATCATTATAGGTCATCACGGAGGTAGACGATGGGGTGCTAGGGTAGAAGGCGTGATGCCCCTAGAAGCATCCATGCCGGAGGGGTCTAACCTATAGGGAGACAAACATATTGTCGGGCAGGAACAGATAGTTGTGGGTGATATGGTTTCGTTGATGAGGTCCTTTTAGAGGATGTCTAAGGCATTGATCATGCATTTGGACATAGATGAGATTAAGGTGTTGACACCTCCTGAGGGTCCACCATGCGCTCTGGTCGATACTGGTAGCATTCACCATGAACTCGAGAAGGTCAAATTTCTCGAGTTCTTTGGTGCCTCGGATGGTGCAGCCACTGATACATGGTTGGAGAATATGGAAATGTTCTTTTCACTTCGCGACTATACCTCAAACATGAAGGTCCACATGGCAGTCTTTCAACTAAAGGGGAATGCTCTTCTATGCTGGAAGACGCTCCTACCGCAATTGAGAAATGGTCATCAAAGACGTGCCATGGGAACTGTTCAAGGAACAGTTCTGGGAGAGGTGTCTATATAAGGAATTCATTGAGCTTCATCTCAATGAGTTCAATGCCTTGTGATAGGGAGTTCATACGGTGCTCGCGTATGAGGCCTGTTTCATGGAGCACCTTTGGTATGCTCCACACCGGAATACTAAGAAACTTAAGGTCAAGAAGTTCGTGTTCAGCCTTAACGTCAAAATTCGTGCAAAGGTGAGGATTTTGATGCCTCAAACCTTGCATAATGTTTTCTAGAAGGCCCTTATAGCAGAGGAGGATCTTATCATCGGGGGTCAGAGCAGGACTCCAGCGAGACCAGAGAGACAGGTGTCATCTAGTGTGTTGTAGCATTAGACACGAGCTAGACATTCACAGGGATTTCGAGGCACTTAGAGAGGATCCACATACACTACACCATGATGACCGACAACTCAGTAGTGGACTCCTTACAGAGGACCACAGTACCAACAACAACGTCGACTGCAGCAAAAACAGTTTAGGCTTGTTGAACATAGCAGACCATGGTTCCATACTCGTGAGTCGTTAGCATCTAGTTCGAGTACCAGGAGTACTAGACTGAAGAAAGGGTGTTGGACATGTGGGGAGCCACAATACTAGTGTGACTGCCTAGTGGAGAGGACCATAGCATATGGATCAGTCACACCAACTACCATGGGAGATTTGGGCAAGGCCCATCAGATTCATGCAACAATGAATAAACGTTAGGAAGAGAACCAGTTGACTATGCTTGAGACGTCAGGTATGGTCGTTGACCAAACCCTTAGTATTTTGATAGATATCGGTGCTATAAAGAGTTTCATTTTTGGTGCAGCACTCAAAAGAATTAGGTTAAAGGAAGTCAAACAGGACAAGTTTATCTTTGTAGAAATGGCTTCGGGAGAAAAACAAAAGGTTGGAGGGAAGGTTACGAGATATAGATTTAACCTTGGATAGATCATCATGAGCGCCAACCTATACATCACGATATTAGGATCTTATGATGTCGTGATAGGTATGGAGTGGTTGGAATTGCATGAGGCAATACTCAACTGTAAGATGAAAATATTGAGTTTGGTCGATGATGAGGGACTGATACGCGTGATTGTAGGTCAAAACTAGGGAGTTTCCGTAAGGTTCATCTCTTCCTTCCAGCTACGGAAGAGAATGCGCAATGGATGTAAGATTTATGAGATCCTTGTGTTAAACGAAAGGGGCATGGCAGAAGGACTAGAAAACCTTCTGGTAGTATGAGAGTTTGCAGATGTCTTCCCAGAGGAGTTACTAGGGTTGTTGCCTAAGAGGTATTCATAACTTATGGTAGACCAAAAACCGGGAACCAAACCAATAGCTAGAATGCCTTATCAGATGTTGACCCCGGAGTTACATGAGTTGAAAATGAAACCAAAGGAGTTGTTGGACCTAGGCCTTATACGTCCCAGTGTGTCACCGTGGGGTGCACCTTTTATTTTCATTTGGAAGAAGGATGGGTCGTGGAGACTCTGCATTGAATACTATCAATTGAACAAGGCAATGATCAAGAATCATTATATGTTGCCAAGGATTGATGATTTTTTTGGCCAGATGAAGGGCGCGACAGTATTTTAAAAGATCAACTTGAGATCAAGGTATCACCAGTTACATATCAAGGAAGACGAAATCCCTAAGACCGCCTTTAAGATGAGGTTTGAACATTACGAGTTTATTGTTTTATCGTTTGGACTGATGAACACCCGAGGGGTATTTATGAGTTTGATGAACGGGGAGTTCCGCGAATACTTAGACAAGTTCTTCGAAGTATTCATTGACGATATTTTGATTTACTTTCGAATGATGGAGGAGCATGATGGGAACTTATGCATGGTACTACATTGTCTATGAGAGAACAAATTATTTGGGAAGTTGTCAAAATGCTTGTTTTATCAATCGAAGATTCACTACTTAGGGCATGCCATCTCCAACGAAGGTATCGATATGGTTCTAGCAAAGGTCGAGGCTATTATGGAATGGCCAATGCTGACAAATGTCCCAGAAGTGTGTAGCTTCATGGGTTTAGTGGGATACTATCGACGGTTCGTCGAGGGATTTTCGAAGATAGAAAATCCGATCATGAAATTGCAGAAGAAGAACAAGAAGTTTTTTTGGACTAAGAAATGCACAGAGGAATTTAAGAGGCTCAAGGAGGTGTTGACGACAACACTGATACAGGTCCCTGACATGGATGAGGACTTCCTGGTATGCACTGACACATCCAAGGAAGGATTAGGAAGAGTCTTGATGCAAGACGGTCGAGTGATCACTTACATCTTGAGAAAGTTGAGAATCCATGAGGATAACTATGCGACGCATGATTTGGAGTTGTTATCTATAGTATATGCCTTGATATTTTGAAGGCACTACCTGATTGGAAGAAAATTCGAACTAAAAATGGACCACTATGGTCTACAACACATCTTTACGCAAAGCGACTTCAACGTGAAACAACGACATTGGTCGGAATTGCTTAGCGAGTATGATTTCGAGATCACTTACATAAAAGGGACAGTGAACAGAGTGGTTGATGCATTCAGTCGGAGACCATGCATTTTTTCGGTGATGCTTCTTCAAACGAATCTATGTGAAAATATTCTAACTTTGAAGCACAATGATGATTGGTACAAACAGGTCAAGGATTTTATCGGACAAAATAGAATGATGGTACTAAAATTTGAGGGATTTATTGTGGACAATGACAGATTATTGAGATTTAAAAGTTGAATTTACATACCTCCAAATGACGAGTTAAGGAGTTTAATCCTCAATAAGGCTCACAGAGCAGTGAACATGGCTCACCCAAGAGTCACGGAGATGAGGGAAGACCTTAAACCCTTATTCTTTTGGAAATTAATGAAGGAAGACATAGTCAACTAGGTGGCAAGATGTCTAGAATGTCAGTAGGTGAAGGTTGAACATAGACATCTGGCAAGATTACTATAGCCACGCGCTATTCCAGAATCGAAATGGGAGGTCATTTTGATGGATTTCATTGTTGTATTTCCACTGATGGCAAGGAGACATGACTCATTTTTTCTGGTGGTCGAAACTCTGATGAAGAGTTCTCATTTTATTCCTTTGTGTATGATGTATCGGGCACCTAACATAGCTAGCGTTTAATTAGTGAGATTGTGAGGCTACATGGCATCCCTAAGAGGATTATATCTAATAGAGGATCGACGTTTACAGGATGATTTTGTACTAGTTTTCAAGAGGCCTTTGGAACCCAACTTAACTTTAGTACCACGTATCACCCGAAGACAGACAGGCAGACCGAACGAAAAAACCAAATCTTGGAGGATATGGTCTGTATGTATGTGATGGACCAACATAAGCATTGGAAATAATTATTTCTATTAGTAGAATTCGCATATAACAACAGTTATCAAAGAACCATTAAGACGACGCCTTTCAAGTTTCTTCACAGGTGATTGTGTCAGAATCCCTTGAGTTGGGATCATCTTGAGGATATGGTCCTAGTGGGACTAGAAGCGATCCAAGAAATGGAAGATCAAATGCAAACAATAATATCCAAATGCAAACATCATGTCGACTGTAGTTATGAAGTTGGCGATCGAGTCCTCTTGCGAGTGAAACCACATAAGAGTTCGATCAAGTTTGGAAAGGGTTCTAAACTCTCTTCTAGGCTCTTGGGACCCTTCGCGATTTTGGAAAAGAAGGGGCCCATGGCCTATCGACTATCCTTTCCTGATTCTTTAAGGCATACGCACAATGTTTTTCACGTATCTGTTTTGAGACATTATGTTAGTGATCCTACACATGTTTTTGACATGATTTCCTTGTAGGTATCGGACAAGGTTGTGCTCACGATGGAGCCAATCCGCATTTTGGACCATCGCATTCGACAACTATGGCGTCGATAATTAGATCAATTCAAGGTCCACTGGGACAAATATAGTCCGTAATCGGCGACCCGGTGGGATGCATATGATATGCGTCAACAATTTCCATTTTTGTTTGCTAGCTAGACCTATGATATTGTGATACACTTTATTTCGGCACTTACATACTGTGAAACTTTGGGACAAAGTTTAAAACAAGAGGGGGTGTATGTAACATCCTTCTCTTCAGCACACTAAGCAGACTTATTCCTTGAGGAAACTTGCATGCAAGTGATCAGGTTCTTTATACGATTGGTTGTTTTGATTATGATTATGAGATATTGTGGATTTGATGATATGTTATTTTTGTTGTATTTACATCGACATGTGCTATTGAGTGGGTTCTCCTGAGTGTGCAGGACTCTGGACATTTGAGGATGCCGAGGCATCGATGACACTCCGTGGACTTCGGATTGAGTCGGAGAGTGGATTGTTAGGGTTTGAATGTTGTTAATGTGACATATGTACATATTATTAGATATTATTATGTTGATTGTTATTGCTGACATGATTGGTTGATGGATGCAGGAAGACAATAACTTGTCGACTAGACTTACATTTGGAGTAAAGGGGTTACACACGACAACCAGAGACATTGAGGGAGAGGTGTGGCAACAACCCTACCACAACCTACTAGAACTCCCATCGTGGCTCGAACTATAGGTTAACGATTATCTAGTTTGAGAAGACCCATGATGCCATGAGAGAAGAATGTGAGGCCCGCTCAAGATGATTCTAAGGGGAGCGCAGTAAGGTAGGGTTTGTATTCCTTAGAGGTCCTTAGTCTCCCACAAGATCACTTGACGGAGTATTGACTCCTGTGGTTTGACGTCTACCAAATTCATTCAAGAGGTGAGTGGCACCCTTAGAGCACGTAGTGCATCTTGAAGGGCATGTCGCGCAAATAAAATAAAAAGAGGTGAGTGGCACCCTTGGTGCATGTAGTGCCTCTTGAAGGGCACGTCATGCAAATAAAATTGAAAGAGGCGAGTGACATCCTTGGAGAACGTAGTGTGTTCTGAAGGGCACATCGCGATTTTAACTTTGGTAAGTTAATAAACCCAGTGCCTCAAAAAATATGCCCCTTAGGACCTAGTCGACTGTAAAATAGATGATGGTATGAGAAAAGTTTAATAACTAAAAGTTCACATAAAAAATTTCACCCATCATAGTGAAATTAAAACCTTGGTCTAAGTAGAACTTGTAGACAAAGAAAAACTAAATAGACATGTAACAAGAAGGGGGGTAATAAATTCAAACTTTAATTATTAAAGTAAAAATTATAATGGAAGATTAAATTCATTAAAAGGGTAAATGGTTGTTTTTGTCTACACTTGCTAATTTGATTTTTGGTTAAAAAGAAAAAGGGGGAAACTTAAAAGAAAGGGAAACTTAAAGAAAAAGGGGAATGTCCAACTTAGTAAGGAATCTCTCCTTTGAAACTTTCTATTTATGCACTTAACTAGGATCTAAGTAAGGAAAAAGTCATTTAAGAATTGTAAGGGAATATTGGGACACCGAGGAGAGTTTTTAGGAACACTTTAGGTGGGTGAGGGAAACAGGAAAATTTAATTAATTAATAATTTGTTTTTCTGGTGCAACTAGGGGATCAGGCGACATGTGTATGGGGGAGGTTTTTGTAATTAAATAAATGAAAAAGGAATCTAATGAGGGTTTGGGAAACTAATCAGATGACAACTCTATAAAAGGGATGGTAGAGGAGGAGTATGGATCATATCTAGCTTGCGTAACGTTACACTGCTGAAATTTTATCTTGACTGAGTTTCTTTGGTGGGATTTAGGATACCCAGATTGAGTAACGTGTGGTCGTTCGACGTTGCGAGGTGATCTCAGTGATAGAATTATCTAGTATTGTGTGTGTGGACCCTTTGCGGCTCTGGGGGCTCAAGGGGAAGAAGATTACCCCTAGCATTGGTTGGGAGGTACCAGTGAGGTCTCATCGATCGACAAGAGGGATCTGGACGAAGCCCAAGAAGGACTTGGACGGAGTGCAAGTGCGGGATAACGACTTTGGGTTATTCATTGTCGGTCATAGGTATGCAAGTGCAATTGTTTGTTTAATAATAAAAGCAAATTTTGATTTAAATTTATGTATATGAATCCTTATGATGATGAAAGTTGTGTTGATTTTTTGATAGTAGTTTTACTTGTTGTTAAATGAATTCCATTTCAGCTTAGAGGTAGTTTAGTTGTATCATTTGGTGAGAGTCTTTCTCGGATGAGTTTAAGTGGCGTGTAAGTTATTTCCCTAAGGTGCCTCCCCACCGTCCATATCAATTTCAATGACCGTATGCCCTTTTCTTGTAGTGCAGCTTCTTGGACTTGTCAGTCAAGGCCTGGGATTCTTATTCCATGTTTGCGATTAGTTTTAAATTTTAATATGTATTTAATAGCCATTTGTTGTAAAAAGATTTTACTAATTTCTTATGGAGATGGCATATGACACCCTTAGATGTTATACGCATTGAATTTACTTGATGGACCTTCACTAATTATAGTGAAAAATGACTTCCTTGTTGCCTGCATTCTAATCCTTTCTTCGACTCCTTATTTTAACCCTTTTAACAAGATCTTCCCATGTTCATGATTTACCATTTTTTCTTAATTCTTTTTTGCGATTGCCAACATTTGATCATTTATGTTTTTATTGTTTAAAAAAATATATTTTCCTGCGAATTATGGTTGGGACTGCAATTCGATTTTATTTTGGAGTTGTTATGATTTGCTGGTGGCCTGAATGAGCATCGGGCCTGTCCTTGCCTTCGATTTTCATCTTGATTTCCCTTTTTAAACTAGTCGAGTGAGTCATTTGCAACGTTGTAGGTTGTTTTCATTTTTCCAGAGATGTATCTCCTTGGGATGCTCTTACAATTAAGGGTTGCAAGTGGTGCCACAGCTGGCATGCCATCCATTCTGTTTTAACTTCCTTGTGTGATGTGTTAACCAAACCATTACCACTGGATTCCATCGTTTTCTTTCTGGGTAAATCCAACCACTGTCTCTAGTAAACGCCCGTGAGATGGACTTCGGTAGCATCTGATATGTGGTCGAACCCTGCGCCCTTCCTGTAGCCACGATTCCATGGGTCTGTTTCGTTTCTTTTAGGCAGTCAGAATCACAGACTTCTCCACCAACAATCGAACCATGATGACACTTGTAAATGAGTTACAAGTGCAGCATTGATGTGATTCCTTTCCAAATATAAGGTGAAGTAAACAACATTTAAAATGGGACATAGCACGTTTGGTTACCTCGATTTTTTTATGCAGAGATTCCCATGCTTATTTTACTCTGATATGTATTATCTTGGGAATTTAAATCCTCAGAGTTTCTTGTTTTAAAAGTGCCGAGATTTTCTTTAACCCTTTTCTTTTTACACATAGATTTTTCCTTTTTTTTCACCAAGATTTTTAATAATTACACTAAGATACATGTCTATTACTATAGAGATATAATTTACCATCTTTATAAGTACTCCTAGAATCATAACCTTTGTTGGTCTCACTTATTGGTGGTAGCAGCCATGTTCATTTTAAGGTTATTAATCAGTGCCTTAAAATATGTGCGTTTTTTATAATTAAGTTTTTGGTATCTAAAGGTGTTAAATTCCCGAGTTTATAAAATTTATGTACATATTGCACAAACTAGTAATGTAAGTTACTTTATTATCGTTGGGATTTGCATAGCCCAGTTCACTTGCTAATTGGACAACTTTGATTATTAATTAATGCTGGTTGTAATTGATGAACAACTTGTTAAGCTAACGACCGCTTGATTGGCAGAATGGTTATCTGCTTAATAAGGTTTACTTGGTTTATGTTAGTGATCTAATAATATTTATTTGTTATTGTTAGTGATCCATTATTGTTCCATTGTTATGTTAGTGATTTAATTGTGTTAAATTGTCTTAGGATTAAACTAAGAATTAACTTGATGTAGGAAATCTATGGCATATAATGGAAAAGTTTTAATGGAGGGAAAACTCTTGATTTCAAAAGATAGATGGATGTATTACAAGTTGTAGTTTTATTAGTTATTTCTTTATTAAAATTGCTAAAAGAATAATGTTAGTTATTGTTTACTTGATGTGATGTATGTGTGATTAACTAAAGGTCCCAGGAAGGTATACCACTTCTCACACCTCGGTTATCATTTTAGTGAATGATAGATTAAATAGCACGTGTGGAAATCAAATAGGATTGTGACTTAAGTTTATTATTGTTGGATAGGTTATGCATGCCATCTTCCCTGTGCACCTAAAATTTAAGGTTGATTGAAGTATTGTTTGATTGTTTTGTTTTATCTCATTGCACATGGTGAAAGGCCACTAATGATCGGTTGTTATTTATGTAATTGTGCGCCATGCTAAATGTTGAACCAATGATTGTTAATTCTCACCTGCATGGAAGGTAAATTTTGTTTGATGATAGATAGGCTCCCTTACTTTAAGATGGTGATTAGTTACTTATGATGTGTAGTATTCCTTATGACGATAAAAAAAAAAACAAATAAGTTACTTGTAGATGCTGCGTCAATTTCAATGTATCGAAGTTGGTCACTCTACATCCATTTTTTCTTGATTGTTTAGAGAACCTTCATCTAACGACGTGGTATATTGTATGTCAGTGCCAATTTTATTTCAGGCACGTTGGATTTCAGGCTCGGGTTGAAGGTTTAGAAGTTTTTGTTGTGTGTCGGTCCCTATCGCCCTTATCGCATTGTGGCAACATGGTACCTTATGATTGGGTCATTGCGTGCATTTATCAAAAAACACATATGAAACCTGACTTAGGATCGTGCACCTCCCGATGTGGATGTCGTTGTAATTATGGTTGTACTTGGTTTTATAACTTTTATTGTGATTGTCTCTCACTCGCTGGGAAGGTCCTAGTGACTGGTCGTTGAAGTTGTTGTGTTGGTTTGATTAATGTTGTCTATTGCCTAGTTTGCATGCATCGTGTTCTTCTTTGAGTTGTTTTATTTGACTGTTGATGTTGTTACTTCCCTTCTTTAAAAAAAAATTGCACTTATTATGCGTCGTAAGTTGTCGTAACAACAGGGGTCTTTACAATACCTAGTTTCTTAAATACATACCCAACATGTTCTTATTCTTGGAATCCTTCTTATGGTTGTTGGATTCATTTATGGATGTATCTTCCAACACTTATCTTTGTTGTGACCATCGATATTGCAATCTTTTTAGTGTTTTTTTTTATCTTTTCACTGGTATGCAATAGCTGTCAATTTCTTATATTTTCCTTTCCACTTATTCTTCCTATACTTCAAAGAATATTGGTCATATTTATGTTTAGAACCACTTGGTTTCCCTTTCTTATGGCCTACGCTCTCTAGATATTGTTCTTTGGACACAAGCCTCATCATCAGTCCTTTGTTTTAAGAGAATCACTCTTTTTGATAAATAACTATGTAGGTACCCTAGATACTTCATGAGTATGTCTAGGTTCTTTGGCGAGATACCCAACATGATCAAAATATTCCTAAATTATATGTTTTACTCCTACACATTATGCCTTGGTCTCTTCCTAGAGTGATGTCAATGGATCCATTGGTCCCGTACACACCTAATAGGGTATAATTCAAACACAGTGAGGGTTTTAAAATCATCCTACTTAATTACTAGTGGATCACACTCCAACCTAAGTCTCTCCATGTGTATTTCCCACTAGTTTAATGCATTTCCCTATAGTTTAGTAGAGAAAATAAAATTTTACTCTCTTGATTTATATTATGGACACTGTGATACACTTATGACTATTACAACCAATTATTCAACTCAACAACATCTATATCACCTTGATAGGGATTGGAATCCACTTTCACTTCCATTCTGAATAGATTTTTTGCAAGAGTGATGGTACTAGAACTTCACTACTCTTTCTTTGGGACTTTTCTCGAATCCTTTTCTAGGTCTTCATTATCTCCCAGTTTATAATCCATTAAAAAAAATTAGTTAGAGACACAAATATCCCAACAAATTCTGAACTTGTTCACTAGAGTTGCCATCATGATGACCATGTTGTGAGAGATATCAACAACTTTCTCTTCCAACCTCTTAAATCTCTCTTCTACCATGAATAAATTCATCTTCCATGGCTAGGTTTTTGTTATTTGCTTCTTAAGACAATTCTTATATCCTACAACTTTCCACAAATACCACAAAGAAAATTGCTCTAATACCAATTTGATTTGTAAATTGTTATGGATATTCCATTGGAACAACTCATCACAACATATCTTATATTATTATGTAAATATTTTATTTTTAGGTTTATTTCCTTAAATATCAGATTGATTATCTATAGATTATGACTTAAATTAGTGAAATAACTAAAATATTAAAATGAAAGACAAAACAAATGGACTTGATCCATCCACCCAAATGAAAACAAGATGTATCCTAGGAAACCAAATAGAGGAGAAAACCCAACCAGAAGGTTAGGCCTATGATCTTCTCTGTTTTCTTTAGTAATGAAGATGGAAATGCAAAGAATGGTGCACTCACTATGGAGTTTCCTTTGACAACATGTCATGAATGGTTGTTAAATAATATTCTTCCTCACCTTGTATTCTCTCAAATACCACTGCTAGATGATCTACTCAACTAGGGAACAAATACAATGCTAAAAGAATGTAACCCCTCCTCCTCCTGGAAGCTTCATATTTAACATAGCCTGATAATTATCTAGGGGTAGGGTTTTTGCATGTCATAACCCTCAATAAGTGATAAAGTTTTGGACCTTCTAGATTATTGTAGAAAGTAGCATGTGACCAGCCCCACATGTGTGAGTAATGGAGGTTTAAATGACATCCAATTGATACCATGGTCCTTAGCAAGGTAGTTCAACTTACGAGAAACATAACTTCTAGATACAAACTCCATTTGAGTTGTTTTTCATGGTATTGGAAAATAATTGGTGTGTAGAATAACATTGAGGGTCTGGGAGCTATGCTTGCAAAATTATGTCCCCAAATGTGCCATTTGATGCCTCAAAATGGTTCTAGAAGGTTCCACATGTGAAATCTCCAAACACTAAAAAGGGCCCTGCAAGCCAATTTATCTAATTTTTTCAGCCATAAAGTACGAAGATAGATAAAAATTACAGAATGATCCAATATGGATCAACCAATCATGAAGGGATGGACATACTCAAAAAATTCTTGGAATTTGTTTTTGGAAATTTGAAAAATTTAAGGATCAATTGTAGGATGAAAGTGCCACTATTATGTGCATTAACACTATTCTCACTACATGGCTATTTTACTATGAAAACATGTAAATATGATTTAAAGAAACAAAATAATTAATAATAAAGTCCAATGGTAGTTTGCAATTTACCTAAGAATTAGGATACTCTATGTGAAAGAAAGACATATGGATAATTGATGAATTAGGAACTTGAGTGATATCAGAAGGGAAGAATGCACAATTGGAGGGAGCTAAAGAAACCAACAATATTTGTGAGATGTAGAAAAAAGTACACTATATTTAGAATAGATATAACCTTTATCTTATTTCAATTTAGTAAGCCACATTACAAGAGAAGTTGGATAGCTTGGTTGAGATGAAAAAAATGAAAATTACAATAAAACAAATCATTGAAGATTCTCACAATTTTTAAAATGATTGAGGAAAATTTCCCCTTATATTTATGAAATGTCTATAGATGTTGAGAAATATCCCTGCCACCACCACACATCCAATCACCTCCATAACCTGTGCAAATAGCATTCATATTCTTCAATCCTAGAAGTTTAGTGAATTAATCATTTCTAACAACCATGACTAATAGTACCTAGATAAAATATCAATAGGAACATATGTCCTATGCTTTTGAATTTTTTTTATTTGCATCTCCTCACTTCTTCATAATAAAAAGGGTTTTAGGTTGGGGGGTATGTTGGAGATGCCTACTTGACTAGGAAATATGGTCAACTAAAATTTAATAGAGTGAGTCGACCAAAAATATAGTCAACTAAAGTAATTTGATAAGTTGACCATCCAAGGATAGTTATGCTAGTTAAAGCTACTTCCTTGAATCTAATTTATAAATATATGTAGATATGAGATGTATGTTATTGATTATAGATTGAGCACATAATAATAAATACTACTTGTTGTTGGTTATATAGTTAATTTATATATATTTCTCCTCCTTCTATGTTTACATGCTTATATATTATTTTGTTGTATATTATATTGTTTCCTACTATTAATTGTCGATAGTCTAATCCCTTATATTACAACAATTGTGAACATAGATTTATATCCCAAACATATAGAGTACTCTACCAGGGATTGATTCTTAAAACATATAAGATAATATTCCTCATTGTTTAATCTCACATGACTATTATATCGACAACCACATCATTATTACATAGAACTTCACTTCCCCCCTCCAAACCCAATGATATTGAATTTATATAGCCTCAATTCCATAAATTTGGTGATGTCTAATCAACCACATGGTGTAATCTATCCATTCCTTTCTCAGGAATGATCTCTATAATATCTTTAGAAAATACAGTTATCATATTTTTTCACCCTAACCATGATTATTAACCTCTATCCTTACCTTTTTATCCCTTTCCTATTCTCTATGCTAACTAACTCCCAATAAAACAAAAAAATATTTGATATTATTCCAATAGATTAATCCATTGTATTCACTTTCTTCCTTGGCTTCCTATTCCAATATTGCAATGATACAAGCCTAATGTATTTATCTATTATGATTTTTTCCATTATCCCTTAGATTTTAGAATTCTCTATAAGATTTTTCTTCCAAGGCTTTCCCAAAGAATTGAGGATTTTTTGGAATCACTTAAATATGAAAAACATTTCCTCATTTATAAATGAAATCCTTTTGGACTGAAATCCAAATAGTACCAAAAGAATGAAATGGATTCAGATACTCACTTTACTAAAGTTAATGATCCCCTAGTTTGCAACCACTTGTTACACCAACTATTTATTCTGGTCTCAATTTTTTTTTTAAGCTAGGAACAATATTTATTCCCGTGTCTATTTGGATTCACGACATACCATTATATGAATATTGGGGCATAAGATAGTAATGGAACCCATCCTTTTTGTATCCAATCATTTGTGGTTCCTTCATAAAATTGTCTTCCATAGAACTTCCCCATTCTATTATAACACCTTTGGTAATCCAATATCTTCTCTAACCATGATCCTCACCATATTCTTAATCTAATTTACACATATTTTCTTGTTCTTCACCCAACTATCATTCATTTCCATTTGCCATCGCACTACTCTACTAAATTCATCCATATTTATGCTTGGGCCAATCATTCACACTTCTCTTATTTCCTCCTCTAGACATAAAGAAGTACTCTCACCTGTCAAATTGTCTGAAAACTCCTTTCCATCTACCCTATCCAGTTCCCAATTAACATTACTTCATGCATGTTCCTTTGGTAAGTTGATTTCACTAACATTTACAACCTCATTCATTGTATCCCTTATGCTCACCACTTCGTCTTTGTGTCCATCATAACTAGTGGCTTGTCTAACTCCAATTGACTTATCCCTTGTACTAGCCTTATTTATGAGCCTATCAACTTCCTTAGCTCGCCCTTTATATCAAAGAGGACCCACATTGTGCCAGGACTTTTTGTATCAAGATAACAAAAAATTATCTGCCCTCAAAAAAATTGTCTCTAAAACTTTTCCTACTAAGATAACAAAAAATCATCTACCTAAAAAAAACCATGTAAATAATTCAACAATTACTCCTCCTAAGTTCCATAAAATCAAACCCTCATCTATAACTTTAATAATTTGTATACATCATTTCCTAATTAGCTATGCTATAACCCATATTCTTGATTGGTTAGCTATGCTGAATAGTTATCCATCTAACCATCCTATCTCTACCAACCTTTTTTTTTTAAATCATCCTTAAACCTTTACATTATTTACACCTTTACACACTGTTGGATAAAAGAATTTCCTTCATAACCGCTATCCTAATTTAATGGCAAAAAAGCACTAACCAGCTATACTAATTGTCATAAATAATTATGAAATATGTATTTTAAGGGGAAAAAAGCACTAACCAGCTCTGATAATTGTCATAAAATAATTATAAAACATGTATGTTGCTCTATTAGAGGGATTCATAAACTTCACATAAATTGATACGATATAAACCTCAAAAGCTCTCACCAAGAAATTGACATTTAACACGTGTTTATACAATGTCAACTCTATTCCCAGCACCAAATTGACATTTTACACCCGTTATATAATTCTACTTTGTCTCTTTCTAAAATTTTAGATGAACTTTGATTAATTTACTGAACCTCTGAATTGGTTTGACAAAACCTCTAAGGTTTGATAAAACCTCTAAGGTAGGGTTCTGGGTTTGATAAAACCTCTAAGGTAGGGTTTTGAAATGCATAAAACTTTAATCCATGAAAAATTCAAACCACCACTCTTGAAAATCTAACTGAATTCAAATCCATTTTTTTAACTAAAAACAAAAACCAAACTCCGAAAAGATGATTGATCGCAGGTTACCCTACTCCCAAAATTTCATCTCACTTGACACTCCGCCTTTACAAACTTTGCATTTTGTAAGGATACCTTGTAAACATTTCTTACACTGTCTTACCAAAAAGATATTTATTTCAATCCAAAAATTTAATCATATTATTTAACACGTGTTCATATAATATAAACTCGCGTCCTGCCACCAAACAACATTTTACACGTGTTATATAATTGATAAAAATATCGAATTTGCTTCAAATTTTCAACTCATTCGAGAAATTGTAGGGAACAGGTAAGCGAACTGCAAAGGAAAAAAATAAAACACTCTGTGCCATAGAACTCATATACAACAGCCAGAACTGTTCATAAAACACTGTGTGCCAGAGAACTCATATATAACAGCCAAAACAGTTCATCGAACAGCACTAAAGTCTGTGTTTATTGTAGTTTTCTACTATTTACATCCAGCTGCCAAATTCAAAGGCTTTCGGGGGTTACCGTATAAAAGAAGATAATCCCTTTGCCTACTAAAAGGTAGGAGAAATATTTTCCATGGATGGAACAACCTGAAAACAATATACTGGAAATAGTTAACCTTGTCACAATTATCTCTTGCAGTCTACAAGTATATTTCCCTAAGAAATGCCTGTGATGCAACACTTACCTGATCTTCCTGCACGTGACGCTCTGAGATCTCTTTGTTTGTGGCATGATCAAGCTTATAAGTATCTTTAAAACGTCCCATTTGAATCTTAAGAGTATATTCGTTCGGCACATCTCCCGCTTCTGCGGATCCTTTGCAAGCTGGTTCCTTCGAGGATTTGCAGTTATTTACCCTTCCTGCAATGGATGGAAATTAAGTTTGATGGAGCTTCATCACAAAGGTTGAATACAAATTTAAAAGCTAAACACAAGGTACCCCTGAATATATTAGAAATAAAAATCTAGGCACCTCATTAGGGAAAACAGGTAAAAAAAAAAAAGGAACACCCATCAATAGAATTAGAATTTACCGGACAGATCACCATTTATATCGACTTGTTGGTGGCCTTGCCTGATCCACATACTCTCCAACCTAAACCGTTTTCTACGACTCTGAATCTCTTCATCGTTGCAACGCATCTAAGTTTTGGTCTCCTTCTCGTCAGGAAATAGATTAAAGGGCTGCCAATCACATGAGATCCCGGGTTCAACATCCTATATACAATGGAAAAACAATGGAAACTTGTCATTAGTTTTTCATAATTTCTGACTTGTTAGAATTGTAAATGTGGAAAATACAATTCAATTATGATAATCAACAATCATACAGATAAGAAACATAGAGATTTCAGGTGGTTCACCCAAATGTTGGGCTATGTTCACCAAGCAGAGGTATCGGTTGTTTTATTATTCAGATCATGGAGATTACAGAAGACTTGCAAGCTCTCTCACATCCTCTCTCACATCCTCCCTCTTCTCCTTTGCCTCTTCTCTCATATCCTCTCTCACACCCTCTCTCTTCTCCTTTGCCTCTACGGGCTTATATAAATTTATATACATTTACACAATAAACTGATTATTAAATACAATCTAATCCATATTCTAAGTTGATCTATTTAGTTGTAACCAAAACAGAATAATAAAATCTAAATCTATTCTTAATAATTCGTTGTCACCAAATTCAATAATACCAACCTCGTATAAACTCTTGAGTGACAAAGAGGTAGTTATACTCCCAGACTCCCATCTTTTACAGGAATAAATATATTGGCCCCGCTCATAGAGGCTCTGAACAAAGGCCTCCTCCATCGAATTCAGATACAAGCTATGTTTTTCATCTGTCCATGAAGTTTCTGATACTGCGGAATTCTCCCAGACCTGGAATAAATGATAAAAAAAGATCAATAAAACAGACTACAGTATAATTCATGGCGATTGAATAAATCTCTATGCTCTATAATATATTACGAGGTTGATATGTTATTGGGGTTGGCGTCGAATCCTTTGTTGAGCTTGGTTTTGTGCTGCGCCTGCCGTGAATGTGAAGGATGCAGAAACTTTATTAACCACACATTCATCATCCTCAGACATAGTGGCCTCACTTTCACTATCGACATCAATAGAACCCTCCGAGAACTTGCTGGTCGGATATTTATATCCTGCAAAATTACCAGGCCCTTCTTCATCACTCTCATATTCAGAAGCAGTTATTGTCTGAGAGCTACTATAAGAAACAGTAGACATAGCTGCAGCAGTTGATCAGATCCAAAACAATCGGGCAATCAGACTTGATTAACAGTAACAATAAAAGGAAGCAGCAGACAAGTTAAAGAGTGAACGGGCATGGTTCCAGCAGAAGGGCTCCAAAATTTCTGAAACCATCCATTAAGGCTTGGCTTCAACTATCTGCTCTGTTATATGAGTTTAATCAACGGTTACGCACTGACGTAAGGATTTGCCCCCTGCTTCCATATCTTCATCTTTAAACTATATCGGAAATTTGGTCCTCATCTTTAACCTATCTTCCAAATTTGGAAATGGAGTGGGCTAACTGTTTAGCAATCTTTCTTCCGGAGTTATTTTTTAGGTTTTTAGGGATTTGTTTTAAAAATTTTAATCAATATTTTTGATGGATTTTTTTGAGTGTTTGAATTGGTTTAAAATGAAGTAAAACCCTTGAATAATGTTTTGAAATACATAGAACATTGATCTATACTAAACTTAAATTACCTCTAAAAATTTAACCTAATTCAGACCCATATTTTTACCTAAAATAAATATTTATTTGCTACGAAATTAACCTAATCCTACTCCTTTGAGGATAGTTATAAAAGTATCCCGAAAATCTAATCAAATCACAATCAAAATTAATTAATATAAAACCAAAATAAAAAGAAAAGAAATTTTAAACCATTCCAATTCCTTAAATATCTGCCGATTCTGTGCTCGAAATATCATGCCCGAGATGAGCTATGAGCATATTAGTTATTATCATCAGAAATATAACCCTTATTCATTGGTACCTCCACGATTGATTTTCCATTCGGAAGAGTACCACTTCGCCTATCAAAACCATACAATTAGATTTTTTTTTTTAAATCTATTTTTTTAAAATAATCATTCTCATAATCAATCATTTTCATAAATATAATGTTTTATAGGAAAAACTTATAAAAGACGAGAAAGATTACCCATACGTGGCATAAAATATCTTTCAAATTGAAATTCATCACTACTATTTATAGATGTTTAACCTTTTATTTATATATTTTATAATTTATTTAACAAAATTTATATATTTTAAATTTACTAAAATACTAAGATTCAATTTTTATTTTTTTTAAATTATATTTTACAATATATTAATAGAATTTATTTAATAGAATATAAGATAAATTATATTAAGAAATATTCATTTTAAATTTTATATTCATTTAAATTATATAAAAAAAATTAAATTAAATTTATTATATTTAGAGGAGAAAATGTGGTGTGATAAAGAGTTAAAGGAAAAAAGAAAATTAAGGTATTGTAAGGATGTAATCAATCATAATTGATCAATTCTTAAAAATTCATGGGATGAAAGAGTGAATCACTTTTGTGACACTAAGAAGGTTGAAGATCAAACACACTTTTTCTTAGATTGTCTAGCATATATCCATATTAGATCTCATTTTCAAAATATTTGCCACACTACCAACCTTCCTAACCTCTTAACTCAACAAAAGTATGGTCATCTTGGAAAGTTTCTCTTAATGTTTTTTCTAGCACAAAAACAAAATGCTAAAGAATCACAAGTAATCACTTACCATCTTAAGGTCCCATAGACCAATTAAGTCTTAGTGGGCTTTCATCATGGTTAAATAATAAAAATAAAGTCATTTTAATTAAAGAAACACCTATAATAAAAGAATAAAAAATTAAATTAAATTAAAAATTAAGCTAATTTTTCTAGAATTAAATTTGAATTTATCATACTTTTGCTAATCACGAATTTGTCTCTTATTTTTTATTTTAAATTACTAAAATTTAAAATATAATTAGGTTTTTAATCTTCCTTATCTCATTTAAATAGATCCAACTCCAATTACATTCAACCAAACCAAATATGTGTTAATTTAAAAGTAATAAGAAACTCCTACCGCGAAGTGGTAAGATTCCCTGCATAATTGTTTCCCGCAGCCATAGAGATTAAGGTAGCAGCTGTAGAGTTTAAGGTAGAGATAGGYGTCATCAAATTGAATATCTCCAGTATCCCGGTCCCTATTAGTAGTGAGCGCAAGGTGGAGGTCCTCAAAGGCACCCCTATTTAGGTAGCGCTTCTCARGATYGCCCCTCTTCCCTGACAGTACTTTGGCATCCTAGAAGCTTGGTGCAAGGTCKACTTGGCCCAAGGATCARTTATGGGTAAGTACAATGGTTTCCAAAGGTAATYATATTCATCATTGTAGCTCCTTTGGCAAGCTAATGGATTCACACTTGAACTGGTTTGCCTTGAGCTCCTCTTGTGGCCTATAAAAGGAGGCCATGGGGTGTCTAATCAAAGTTGAAGAGAGTCCCCACTGACGCTGACAAAAGCTTTGGACTGAAATTCCTTAAGCGGTAGGATAGAAGTTTTATAAAGTAAAGGCTCTCTAGCAATTTTTTTAGGGTACATTTGAAATTTGGTAGAAAATTATTAGAARTGCAGTTTTATTTCAGCTCACGTACGTAATGGCAGCAGCACGGTGTCATGAATTATCAGGTAAAGGCTCCAAATCAAACATGGTGCACCGTGCGATGGGAGGTAAAATAGGCCACCGACAAAGTTCGTTTAAAACGCGATTATACTTTTTAATACATGGAGAAAGTTAAGCCGTAACTTTTATATGACGGCAGCGGAGCAGTCCAACGATGAACAGTATATTGCACAGTAAAAGACGGCAGCGATGAATAGTACTCACAAACTCATAGCTCGGTTTCATTTCAATTTCATCAATTGATGGGTTTCATATCAATAATTTCGGTGATGGTTTTATATCAATTTTATCAATAAATTAATACTACATTAATAGAGTATAATTGATAAATAAATAAATTAATTAATAATATTAACTATCAATAAATTAATAATACTAACTAAATAATACATTAATAATAAAGTAATAATATTACAAATTAACCATTAATAAATTAACAATACATTAATAAAGTACAATTAATATATCTTAATATATTTAGTAAAACATTATTAAAATATTAATACATTAATATTGTAACTTATTAATTAATCAATACATTAATACATTATTAATTAATACACTATTAAAGTATTATTATGATAAAAAAATAATATATTATTAAAATAACAATGCATTGTTAATATATTAATACATTTAAATATTAATAAAGTATTAATACACTAATAAAATTATACATTATTAATGATGTAGTAATACATTACTAAAATAATAATACATTTTTATATAAATGCAATGTATAAATTAATTAATACATTTCTACAATATTAATTAATACATTTCTAAAGTATTAATACACTAATAAAGTAATAAATTAATATTACATTATTACAATAATAATACAATATATATATTTCATATATTAAATGTATTAATATATACATTGTTAAAGTATTAATACATTAAAAATTAATAAAATAGTAATATATTGATCTTTATGATGTTAGTAATACATTATTAAAGTAATAATACATTAATAAATATAATATTAAAGTATTAATACATTATTATTATAATATATTAATATATAGATTATTAAAGTATTAATGCATTAATAAATTATTTGACAATGATCATGCTTCACTATGGTTTACCATGACCATGATTTGAGTAGTTGGTAGTTTGATGTATGCGATGGTTTGCACAAGATAAAATATTGTGCATGCAAGGGGAGTTGTGAGTAGGTATATGAACAATCTAGGTAAAGAACATTGGGAGGAAGTAAAGTTTATTTTCAGGTATTTCAGAGGAACTACTACTAATGCATTATGTTTTGGAGGTTCAAACATTGTTCTACAGGGATATGTTGATTCATATATGGAAGGTGATAAAGATAGTAGGAGGAGCACCACAAGGTATGTTTTTATTCTAGGTGGAACATCAATAAGTTGGATTTCGAAACTGCAAAGGTTCTTGAACTTTCAACAACGAAAGTAGAGTATGTTGCTGCTACAGAGGCTAGTAAAGAGATGATTTGGTTAGAGAGGTTTATGGAGGAATTGTGAAAGAAGTAGGAGAGTAGCAGCCTATGTTGTGATAGGGAGAGTGTCATTCATCTTGCAAATAACTCAACCTTCCATTTGAATACTAAGCATATACAACTCAGGTACAATTTCATACGATTTCTCTAAGAAGATGGAAATTTGAAGTTGGAAAAGATACATACTATCCAAAATCCTGCATACATGTTAACAAAGGGAGTAACCAGGGAGAAACTAAGTTCCTTCTCATTTTTAGTTGGTATTCAAGCATGAATGTTAAGATGATAATTTTTTCAGGTCCAAGGTGGAGCATAGTCCAACCAATACAACAACAATGGAGTTGTTGTGATTAGTCTCTAAGTGGGAGATTGTTGGTTGTGGAGCCTGATGATATTCGTGATTTAGAGGTATTTTTTAGTCGTTCTTGGACCCCATTCTCTAACGGGGGGTGTGGGGGGGATTCCCCCCCAAAACAATGTCGCCAGAGGGGGTCTAAGGGGGGGGGTGACAATTTTTGTAGCCCCCCATGGCGGAGGATTCGTGGGCAACACCCTAAAAGAGAAATATTAGGAAAATTTTCCTTGTAAAATATTGTAATTTCATAGTCAATATGGATCGTTCATTATAAGGTTGTTTATTTGATGGTAGAAGTTGTTTTAGGGGTTTTGGACCTAGAAGGAAACCCTCTCTTACGAGAGAATTGTATTTCGACTGTGTATTATCGTGAATGTTGTATTTTAAAAGAGGAGACCGTGAGAGAAAGAAGAGGAAGTTATAGTGGTTGAGTTGTAGGTTGTATCCCTTCATTTTGTTGGATAATAAAAAGGAAGGACCTGGCAATTTCTCCGGTGGATGTATCCCACAATGGGTGAACCCCATATATCTGTTTCTATATTGTATTGTGTATCTTTTGTGTTTTATTTCCGCATTTATTTTATTTTATTGCTCCATGATCTTGTTTATCTAACATTGAATAAATTGTTGTTCAAGCAAGTCCTTGTGACATATTGTGTTTTCTAGTTTGGATGAGTCAATCCAAATCAAGGTTACACTTGGAATAGATATCCAAGTCACTATCTTAGAAAAATGTAGTATAAACATTTTAACTAATCAAGGAGAACATAAAATTATGCCTGATGTATATTATGTTTCTGGTCTGAAGCATAATATGATGAGCACAGGATAATTTTTACAGAAATGACACATAATCTACATGGAAGATAATCATTGTGTGATTATGGACAGATATCCAAGCAATCGACTTATTGCAAAAATACAGATGACTAGTAACAGAATGTTCCCATTGACATTAAAGCAATCCAAGAAGAACAATACAATGCTAGTTTTTGGTAAATCAAAAGATGTGCAATTAGACACTGCATTTAAAAAAAAAAGTCTGAGCATATCCAATGAAGAAAATAATGTGTCCAGTATCAAGAGAGGAGAAAGTGTTGCAGAGATGAAGGAAGCATTTCAATCCGAAGTGCAAGATGATTCTTGGTTATGGAATTCTAGATTTAGACACTTGAACTTTGGAGGTATGAGTATATTACACACAAATGATATGGTAAAAGGTTTTCCATTGATTTAAAAACCAGAAAGAATATGTGAAGGACGCATACATGGAAAGCAACATAGAGAATCATTTCCAGTTGGCAATTCATACAGAGAAAAATCTCCACTAGAAATTGTACATTCATATATTTGTGGAGCAATGCAAACACCTTCTATAAGAGGAAGTACTTACTTTCTAACATTCGTTGATGATTTCTCAAGAAATAAATGGATTTATTTTCTAAAGCACAAATCTGACGCACTGGGTTGTTTTCAACACTTTAAATCACTTGCGGAGAAGCAGAGTGGTTATTACATCAAATGTCTAAGAACTGACAGAGGAGGAGAATACATCTCAAGCGAATTTCAAAACCTTTGTAAATTTCATGGAATATACAAGAAGTTTATCACATGGTATACACCACAACGTAATGGTGTTGTAGTAGTAAGAATAAAACTATGATGGAGATGGCATGCAGTATGTTGGCAACCAAACATTTTTCAAAAGAGTATTGGGTTGAGGTAGTAGAAATTGCAGTATATATCATGAACAGATTTCCGACAAAGAGTGTGAAGAATATAGTTCCTCAATAATGGTGGACATGTATGAAGCATAATGTGGCGCACTTAAAACTTTTTTGTTGTGTCACATACACGCATATCCCAGATGAGTTAAGAAAGAAGCTAGACAACAAAAGAAATACAATTATATTTGTTGGGTATTCTGAAGATACAAAAGCATACAAACTATATGATCCTATTGCAATAAAAGTCATAATTAGCTACGATGTTCAATTCGTGGAGAATGAAGCATGGGATGGAAGCATATCAAAGAAAATCAAAATTATTGATTCTATGGAGCATGAAGACACAAAAGAAGAGGTGATTCAAACACCATGTACAAGTCAGTGCAAAGATCCCTTTACAACAACGATGCAAATCACAATGCAAAATACTTCAGTGAGATCTGAAGGTGCACAGTTGATCCAGGATATTTTCATCGAGGTGACTTATTAAATAATTGTGTTAAATGAGTATAAAATGAAGTGCACCATAAAGAAGGAATAACTCAATAATGAAGAGACATAAACATCAAATATGAATACAAAAATTTTTATAACAAAGTTCATCCCTGTTGGACTACGTTTTCGGGTCCTTTTCTCAAATGGGTAGGCCTTTTTATTAACTCAGCAAAATAATTTGGCAAAATACATAAGTATACCTCATTTTGGAGTTAAGTTGTAGAAGCTTTTCTCAGATAAGAAAACAGACAACACCACTAAATTCATTGCGTCAAATTACCCAAAAATGATTGTCTCCATGCCTCGATCTGAGTCTGGCACTTTCATCCCCTTGAGAATTCATGTCTCGATTTTTTTCTTGAAACCTTCATTAATGACAATACTTCTGCATTGAAATCCGTTCCCATTATTGTCTGGTGTGTGATTTCCTCCTCCTGTGCATTGGCAAAGGTCGTTTTTAAAACTAAAAGACCGAGAGGATTAACCAACATGGAAATTTGGCTCATTGGTTGGAAGATATGTATAAAGGGAGAATTTTAGGGGGAGGTCCTGGGGTCAAGCCCCCATGCCTCCTCCCTTTGTCTTATTGTTTTAACCATAGAACATTTGCATGCTAATATAGCATAACCTTCATTAAATTTAGTAGTATGGTTGGCAGACTGTTTGTTGGTGGCCGGATGTGGCGGGATATGCATAAATTTGGTGGACTAGGGGTTGGTGCCAACCAACCCCCATTTTTACATTTCTTTTTTATTTTCGGTTGCTGGCCCTCATTAGGAATTTTCCCACTACCACGTGGCAACCTTTTATTGGCCCACACCATCCACTTGCACAATCACCCTGCCATGTCACTTGCTTGCCACATCATCTTGCCATGTGTCTGCCACATCCCATACGATTGACCACATGGATTTATAGACTTCCACGTGGCACTTCCTCATTGGTCCACATGTTGACCCAAGAATGCGAAAAAATGAGTAACATGTGACAACCTCTATTGTTGCTACGTCACCATGATGAGATCATGCTTACATCAGCATGACATGTGTCACCCTCTAATTGTGCCAAGTACACTGTATGGATGCTGAGATCAGTCGTACTGATGTTTACGTCAACAGTACGTATGCTGACTCATCCCTGTTGACTAGTCTAGGTTGACCAAAACTTTGACTGCGAATATCTTTTGATCCATAACTCCATTTGACAATCCTTTTACGTCGTTGGAAATATTTCAACATGCTCTTTGCGATGATGCCAATTTCGCCAAGTTTTGAGAACTTTGAATTTTTCCCCTTTCTCTGTCTATTGAGGCCATTCTAAGCTTCTTCAGGTGATTCTATGAGTTCTAAGTTATCCTTAGTCTTCTCTATATCCTTTTTGGATTACACCTCCCCGCTGAGATATTTTTGGACCACCAAAAGGTTTTATCAATCAACAGATAAGTGAGGGAAGACTTCCCTGACCTTGTCCTTCTCAATCCACTTTTCCTTGCTTGGATCTGTACCCTTTAAACCCACTCGAAGATAATCAACATCACCCCTGCATGAAGTCCTTGTCCTTATGTCCAAGATGATATCTTCCTTTAACTCATCCAAGTACTCAGGAGAAAACTCATCAACTGAAGGTATTGAAACTTCCTCACCCTGATCCATGATCATGGGAGGCTAAAATAGTTTCAAGTTCTCCACATTTACAACTGAGTAGATCTCAATATACAGTGGAAGATCTACATGAAAATAATTGGTACCACTTTTCTCAAAAATAGTGAAGGGTCCATAAAGGATGGGCTGTAGTTTCTTTCCTTCACCCTTCAATCTCTCCTTGCTTATGTGAAGCCATACCTGGTCTCCAACCTGTAATTGATGATAAACCATGTGTTTGTCATGACAAGCTTTATATTGTTCTTGAATTTTCTCCAATTGTTCCCTGACTACTTGATATACATGTTGGATCCTATGGATGAAATTGCGGGCTTATTTTCTTTCTTCATTTGAATCGCCATCTCTCATATACATCAAGTCCAAAGGGACCTTAGGAAAATACCCAAAACACGTCTCAAAAGGAGAACATTGACTGGAAGAATGTAAGGCTTGATTGTAAGCATGTTTTACATAGGGTATTTGTTCATCCCATAACTTGGGATGCTTGTTGCAGTAGCCTCGAAGCAAAAGTACCATCGTTTGGCTAACAACCTTTTTTTTCCCGTCGATCTATGGATGGAAAGCAGTGCTCCTCTTCAACTTGGAGTCCATCATTCTCCACAAGCTTGTCCAAAAATCCCCAAGGAATCGAGTATCTCGATCCGAGATAATGGATGTTGGTAACCCAAAGTGAACCCAAACATACTGAAAGAAGAGATTAACAGTATGCTCATTAATTATCTTCTTTTTATATGGCATTAATATACACATCTTGCTGAACCTATCCACTACAACATACAAATAGTCATGACCCCTTTTCGACATCGGTAAACCCCCTACAAAATCCATGTAGATACTTTCCCATGGATGGGATGGAACATGAAGTGGTGAGTATAGCCCTAATTTTATATTAGTGGTCTTACAAGTAGAACACATCACACACCCCTTTTCATATTTAGTTACAATTACTTTCATCTAAGGCCAGTAACAAAACCTCTACATATGAGCCATAGTTTTTCCTACCCCAAAATGCTCCGACATAAGAGAAGTGTGAGCTTCTCGTATTACATGGACTCATTCACTTGTAGGAATACATAGCTTTCCAAGATGGTAGAGTAGTTTTCCTTGTAGACAATAGTTCTCTACCTGTGCATCATGGGTTAGCTTCTCATATACTTCTTTAAAATATACATCAATGGCATATTGTTCCAAATGGTCATCATGAGATAAAGAAGCATTCTTCAAAATAATAGAAGCAACAATAGGAGGTCTAGAAAGCATATCATCTACCTTGTTACTCGTACGCTTTTTGTATTTGATTACCAAATGAAATTGTTGTAGGAAACACATTCATATGTAATGTCGAGGTTGTTGAAGTTTAATTTGTGCTTGGAGATACTGTAAGGGTTGATGATTTGTATGTATGATTGTTTCCTTCCCTAATAATTAGTGCTTCCATTTCTTTACACTTTGAACTAATGCATACAACTCTTTATCATACATAGGATACTTAACAATGGCTTGGTTAAAAGTTTCAGAGTGGTAATAGATAGGCTTACAGTATTGCATCAATACTACACCCATGGCATACCCGTTGGTATTTGTCTCAATCTCGAAGGGATTTTTAAGATTCAATAGTGCTAATACTAGTGTGATACTGATCTTTTCCTTCAAAGTGTCGAAAGATTTTTGTTTCTTTCCTCCCCACAGAAAAATGTTCTTCACACTGGTTAAGGCATGCAAAGGAGCTGCTATAAAGGATAATTTTGAAATGAATCTCCTCCAATACTGGACTCAACCTAAGAAGCTCTATATTTCGGTTCACTTTTGGGCTCAAGCCAATTTACAATTACATCAATCTTGGAAGGATCAATTTTCAATTGTCCTCCTCCTACAATATGACCTAAGTACACAAATTCAGTCTTACCAAATTCACATTTGGACAATTTTACATACAAATTTTCCCTTTGCAAAGTATCCAATACTTCCTTTACATGCCTTACATGTTCATCCCAAGTCCCATTGAATATAAGAATTTCATCTAAATATACAATCACAAAATCATCTAGAAATGGCATGAATACATCATTCATCACTTGCATGAAGGTTGTTGGAGCATTACAAAGCCCAAACGACATAACTAACCACTCAAACAATCCTTGTTTTGTTTTAATTTTTTTTTTCCATGCATCATGTCCAGCAACCCTGATCTGATGGTATCCACTATGCAAATCCAACTTAGTGAAATAGACAACATTCTTTAACTGATCATTTAAATAATCTATATGAGGAAGAGGGTATCAATTTTCCACCGTGATTTTATTTAAGGCTCGATAATCGACACACATTAGCCATGTGCCATGTTTCTTTGGCACCATCACAATCGAAGAACCACAAGGAGATGAGCTAGGCCTGGTGACCCCTTGATCCAATAAGCCTTTTACCTGCTTTTTTATCTTTGTCATCGCTACAAATAACGTCATATACATGCGCACATTATAAAGAAGAGAATCCTACTGAAGATGTATTTCATGTTGGATTTACCTCTTAAGAGGTAATCCATATGGTTCTTGGAAAATATCATCATACTTAGAAACAATATCAATTAATTCTTTCTTATGAGAAGGATCACATCCTCTAAAAGTGTCGGATGTTCCGCCATATTTTTCCCTTATGACCATGAGTACATATCTCTTATTAGTGTTTATGAGTCTCTTCATTTGTTCGGCACTAACAAGTGTTGTGTTTACCCTCATGTTGTGGGCTCTAACAATATATTACACTCACCCCTTAATAAGGTCATATTTGTTCTCATGATGAAAGAAGATTGCTTTTCTATCATAAATATAAGGACTCCCCAACACTATGCCCCATATATCAAGTTATACAACATCCAAATCCACTTCATCAATCAACTTTGAAGAAATAGAAAATCTGACCCTACATTGCTTGGTGACCTTAAGTTTTTCTTTATCACATACCCAACCAATAGGATAAGGCTTTGGATGTGGTTTAGTTTCAAGACCCATCTTTTTGACAAGTGCTTCATATATCAAGTTTACCTGGGAACCTAGATCAAACAATGTATTTATCTTAGTGTGTTTAGATACAACTCGTATATGAAATAATTCATTCCCATTTCTTTCATCATCACGGGATTCATTATTGGAATTTGAACTAGCATGAAGGGAATATTTACCTTGTACTTCAACCACTGCGATATTTCCTTCATATGTTGAATTGGAACCAAAATCTTGTTGTACTGTAGCAACTGTATTTTTCTTCCCCTTTCCACCAAATTGTTTCGGTCTCTTCTCTGGATGTAGTTTCCAACAGTGTTCATCATCATGAACAATTTTCTTGCAATGAGTGAAAGATGGTTTTCCTTCTTCTCTCCTTATAGTGGCGATCTTTTTGTCCTTACTTTTAAACTTCTTAAACTGTTTATGTGGGAGATTGGAAGGTTTCTTTGTGGGATCTTCTTGAACATGCTTTCCCCTTTTCTCAAGGTGAGTAGCTTGTACAAAAACTTCATAAATACCGATGGGGTTAAACAATAGCAAAGTATGACAAATATAACTGTGAAGTGCACCAATATACTTCAATAATGTTTCATAAGAATCCAAAGGAATGCTTAATGCAAGAGATTTCTTTCTAAATTCTTCTGTGAAACTTTGTACAGTTTGAACTTTACTTTGTCTTAAAGTTTTTCATTCCATCATTTATTTATGTAAATAACCCAATGGATAAAATTGTTTCCTTATTGCTGATTTAAATTTCGACCATGAGGAAAGAAGATTACCACAGTTACTTATGTCCTGAAGTTTTATCTCCCACCATACGAGAGCGGTGCCTTCCAACCGAAGAGAAGCCAATTGCACTTTAAATTCCTCTTCATCAATCTGTTGGACATGACAATATACTTCAACCTGTCAGATCCAATTATATAGATTTTCAAGATTAACATCTCCATTAAATATAGGTAAAGAAAACTTTTCATCAATCTTTAATAATGATTTATGGCTAGAATGATGAGAATGATGAGAATGCTCAGAGGAAGAAGAGATAGAACTTGATGGCGAAGATGGAGGTTCAGGAGGGTCTCCTCCAACCCCTTGATTCACTAAAGAATTATCATATGCTTGTGCTTCCTTTTTCTTCCCTTTCTTCTTCATCCTCTTCTCGTAATCTCCATATATTCGATCGACCATTTCTGGAATGCGATAAAAGACCATATGGAAGTTTTTCTCCTGTTTATCATGCTTGTCATCTTTGGCCATTTTCTTCCTTTGGGATGTACAACCAACTTCGAGATTGAAAGTCTTAAGAGTTCCTTCACCTTGCCTATGCGTGGCCTTAGTAAGAATTCACACTCAACAATTCAAGTCAAAGATGACTACTCTGATACCAACATGATCCAAGATCTTTTCATCGAGGTGACTTATTAAATAATTATGTTAAATGAGAATAAAATGAAGTGCACCATAAAGAAGTAATAACTAATTAATGAAGAGACATAAGCATCAAATATGAATACAAAAAACTTGATAATGAAGTTCATCCCAGGTGGAATACGTATCCGGGTCCTTCTCTCAAATGGGTAGGCCTTTTTATTAAATTAGCAAAAGAAATTGGAAAAATACATAAGTATACCTCATTTTGGAGTTAAGCTGCAGAATCTTTGCTCATATCAGAAAATAGAAAACACCATTGAATTCATGGCGTCAAATTACCCAAAAATGATTGTCTCAACGCCTCGATATGATTCAAGCACTTTCATCCCATTGATAAACCCTATGTCGGTTTCTGTGCCTACAATCTACATTAATGACAATACTTCTTCATTGAAATCCATGCCCATTACGGACTGGTGCGTGCCTTCCTCCTCCTGTGCACTGGAAAAGGTCAGTTTTTAAACTAAAAGGCTGGGTGGATTAACCAACATGGCCATTTGGTTCATTGGTTGGATGATATGTATGAAAGGAGAATTGTAGGGGGAGATATCGGAGTCAAGCCCGTGGGCCTCCTCCATTTGGCTTATTGTTTTAACCATAGAACATCCACATGTGAATATAGTGTAACCTCCATTAAATTTAGTAGTATGGTTGGCAGACTATTTGTTGGTGGCTGGATGTGGCGGGGTATACATAAATCTGGTGGACTGTGTGTTGGCACCAACCAAGCCCCTTTTTAATTTTTATTTTTATTTTCGGTTGGTGGCCCTCATTGGGCGTTTTCCCACTGCCACATGGAACCCATGACTACGCCATGTGGCGGCCTTTCATTGGCCCACACCATCCACTTGCACATTCACCCTAACATGTCACCTTCTTTCCACGTCAACCTGCCATGTCTCGTACGGTTTGCCACATGGTTTTACAAACCGCCATGTGTGACTTCCTCATTGGTCCACATGTTGACCCAAAAATGTCAAAAATGAGTGACACATGGAATCCTCTAGTGCTTCCATGTCACCATGATAACCTCATGATGATGTCAACATTGTTGATGATTACAGCTGCGTGAGACATCCTTAAGGACACAGACTGAGTGAGTCGACCTGAGAGATAGCCCATGAGTTGGGTGTGCCTATGAGATGAGTGTGTGGTTCCTCTCTAAGAAGGAGATGGAATGTTTTTCCCTATGTGGGGCGAGGAATCCCATGACCTGTGTGTGTGGTTCCTCTCCGAGACAGAGATGGAATGTTGTGTGCCCCTGTGTGGGGAAGCCCATGAGTTGGGTGTGTCGTTCTCTTTGAGACATAGATGAAATAATGTACTAGTCTCCTTTGTGTAGAGAGTTGAGATGATGTGATACTCCATATGATTCTCCTGTGAGATGTAGTGAGAAATAGATCTATTGATTTGGAAATCCATGTGGCTGAGCATAGGTGAACGTGATCCTAGTGGTCGAGCACTAGTGAGTGTGATTCTCATGTGAGACGCAGTGAGATAGAGATGTGGACATCCATGTGGCTAAGCATAGATGGATGTGACCCTAGTGGATGAGCACTAGTGGGTGTATGAGATCCCTTGATATATTTTACAAGATTCAGACTTACCTGTAACCCTATTTGTGATGTAAAGGGTACAGGTCAGCCCCACCATAAAGTGAAAGATAATTAATGTAAAATATAATTAATATGGTAATTATTAATTATATTGTGATTTATTGAGGTCAGCCCTGTTGTGCCAATAGAAACTATTGTTGATAGGATCAATCTAATATAAATAAAGTTAAATTCCCCATTGAGGAAATATAACACAAGTGTAAGTTTGGAAATTTCAGCAAGTACTTTTTCTTGAGAAAAGTGCACACCTCTCTTGGGTGCTAGTCTTCTAGGGCTTATGAGCACCCTTTTTTGTTCTATGTTTTATGGTGGTGGAGGTATTTCTCTTGAATAATATATCAAATGATTGGTTAGGTTTTCTTCACTTGTTGAGAAGGGTTTCCCAGGATACTTCTTGTGTACTTTTGCATGGTATTTCTTCTTGTGATCTTGGTTGTTGCAACAAATTGTTAATGGTGAAACTCCATATGACTATGGTTAAAGTAAAATGGTTAAAATGGAATGAAATTCATTATTGAGCCTATATTATTAAAAAATCAACATGGTATCATAGAATAGGTCTTGAAGAACCCTTTCACAAGCATTTAAATCTAGTCGTCACTCCTTTTCTGCAGTTCCATACAACCTCTAGGGTTTGCTAAAAATTTCGTACGACCCTCCTTCTCTAAGGTGTTTCAGCCTCTAATACTTGGATGTTGAGGATATTTTTGGCATAGAAGGGTACGAACTTCTCAAGCACACCTTCATAAACTATCAGAGTGAAATTTTGAGAATTTTGAATTTTTGACCCTAAGGTTTCGCAATTTTCTGCAAAATTTTGATTTTAGGGTTCCTGCTAAATTTTGATTTTAGGGGTTCGCAATTTTCTGCAGAATTTTGATTTTAGGGTTTCATCTCAATAGTATTCCTATGACACTCTTAAGTATTATTTTTGGTATTCATAAGCCCAACAAAACCTAAGTTTTCTAGTCTAACCTAGCCATTAGGTTTTCTAAGTCCAGTTGGCGAGAGTTTGTGAAAAAATCTGAAAATATGAAGAACAAAACCTTAGTGGAAGATAGGCTTGGTGGATCAAGCAATTTTAGCTCTTGGAAGTCAAGAATTTAGAGCACCCTTAAAGAATATGACCTTTTGAGTGTGATACAAAAGACTTTATCAAAGACAACCACTGATGAAGAGAAGGAAATAAGAAAGGAATAAGACGTCACGGAAAAGAAAATAATCATATACTCAGTAAGATATCATCTCCTACCTCTTATTTCCAACCCGAAGACAACTTATGAAATGTATGAAGCATTGAAGGATATGTTTGAGAGTGACAATACCCTTAGAGCCCTTAACTTAAAGGGCGATCTTCAAAGTACGAAGATGAGAAAAGGTGATACAGTTGCTACCTCCTTTATGAAGATATATGAGATCAAAGATCAGTTAGGTGCCATTGGAGAAGACATGTTTGATAGAGAACTTGTTTTGTCCACTATAAACAATCTTCCAAGACACTGGGAACCTTTTCTTCAAAGCATCAGTGGAAGGGAAAAACTACTCACTTTTGATCGTCTATGGACAGACTATACCCAAGAACATAGAATTAGAAATAGAGGAGTGGAAGACTCCCCTGATGACAACCATCCTAATTCACTTCATACAAAGAAAGGAGGAAGATTCAAAAGAAACTTCAGAAAAACCTTCATATATGAGAAGACTCCATTAGCTTCAGATTATGATTAAGGAAGAGATATTTCAGCGATCCAGTGCTTCAGATGTGACAAATATGGAAACTATGAAAGAAATTGTCCAACCAGGAAGAAAGGAAGACAATATGCTTCCACCGCTGACATTGGTCTAGACACACCTCAAAAGGATGAAGATTAGAGAGATGAGGATTACTTCCTCTAAACCAAATACAAAATTGAACATGACTACAGACCTAGCTAAATTGTTTGATTTAATCATTAAACCTATAATTGATTGCATTATTAATAAGTGAAGGGTTTTATATGTAGTGTGGGAGCCCTCGTGACTTGGACCATTATCCCTGGTATGGGATTCCAAACCTTTATTAATTGATTATTATGCTAGAAGTCATAAAATACTGAAGAGTTGTTAGAGCACTTGAGAAGACATAAAGTATCTAGCAAACAAATAAAATAAGATATCTATCCTTCAGACTTTAGAGGGAGTTACTTGACTCGGAGGGATTTAAACAAATTGAGAAGAAGGAAGATACATTACCTTCTCCCCCTCAGAAGTTCATAGACAGACAATTATTGATCTAGTTTCTCGAGTTGATATTCCTAGAAACATTGTAGTTGGCCATGCGAGGCATGTCTAATCATGACAAACTCTGCAAGGGGTAGAGGAACATGCAACTAATGGAAGTGTCTAGAAATATAAAGCTAGATTTGTAGCTAGAATATTCCCACAAACAAAGGGAGTTGCCTATGATAATAAATTTGATCCAGTAGTTTGATACACTTCCATCCATCATCCATGAGTTGGAAAATACATATAATGAATTTAAAGACAACCTTTCTCAATGGTGAGATTGAGGAAGAAGTTTACATTAAGTAGCCAGAAGGACTCCTGATATACAATGAGAAATATCATGTGTACATGTTGAATAAATCCCAATATGGACTAAAGAAGACACCTCGCGCTTGGTACAAGAAGATGGATGTATTCTTGATGAGTTTGGGTTTCAACAAGATTTTTGCTGATCCAAAATTATATTATTACAATGTTAGTGATGAGAGCCTGATTTTGGTGACTTATTCAGGAAGACTTGTTGTTGGGTACAAACAATATTTGACTTATGATTTTGAGATGAAGGATCTGGGTATGATGCACTGCTTCTTGGGACAAGAAGTATGGAAGATGACTGGTGATATTTTTCTTGATTCAAGGAAAATATATAGTGGGGATATTAAAGAAGTTCAATATGACATAATGCAAATCCATGCCTACATTATCCTAGTGGTTGAGCACTAGTGAGTGTGATTCTCCTGTGAGACGTAGTGAGATAGAGATTTGGACATCCATGTGGCCGAGCACAGATGGATGTGCCCCTGGAGGCTAGTCACTAGTGGGTTTAAATGACATCCCTTACTATATTGTACAAGAGTTAGACTTACCTGTAACCCTATTTGTGATGTAAAGGGTACAGGTCAGTCCCACCATAAAGTGAAAGATAATTAATGTAAAAGATAATTATTATGGTAATTATTAATTATATTGTGAGTTATTGAGACAGGCCCTGTTGTGCCAATAGACACTACTGTTGATAGGCTCATTATAATATAAATAAAGGTAAATTCCCCATTGAGGAAATATAACACAAGTGTGAGTTTGAAAATTTCAGCAAGTACTTGTTCTTGAGAAAAGTGTGCACCTCTCTTGGGCGCTAGTATTCTAGGGTTTGTGAGCACCCTTTTGTGTGCTAGGTTTTATGGTGGTGGAGGTCTTTCTCTTGAAGAATATAGAAAATGATTGGTTGGGTTTTCTTCCATTGCTGAGAAGGGTTTCCCATGATAATGCTTTTGTACTTACGCATGGTATTTCTTTTTGTGATCTTGGTTTCTGCAACAAATTGTTAATGGTGAAACTGCATATGACTATGGTTCAATTAAAATCCTAAAAATAGAATGAACTTCATGCTTGAGCCTAGCTTATTGACAAATCAACAAGAATGACACATGTCACCCTCTATGTGTGCCACGTACACTGTAAAGACACTGCATTCATCTGTATTGGTGCTGACATCAGCAACACGGATGTTGACTCATTCATATTGTTTGGGCTAGGTTGATCAAAACTTTGATCGTGAATATCTTTTGATATGTAAATCTGTTTGATGAGCCATTTACATCGTTGGAAATATTTTGATGTGATCTTCGCAATGATGTCAATTTCACTGAGCTGTGAGAAATTTGATTTTTTTCCCTTTCTCTATCTACTAAGGCCATTATGAGATTCTTGAGCTACTTCTGTGAGTTTTGAGTTATCCTTAGTATTATCTAGATCCTTTTTGGATCAGTAGCATACACCTACAGTGAAACAAACTCCAACAAACAGTTCAAGTACTTCTACATATCCATATCCAACATTAGTAAGTCTTTCACCAAGGAAGACAAGAAGTCTGCACGACATCTATAATGAAGATGCAATAAATTAATTTTCAATTTTTTCTCTGTTTTCACAAATAGATGATCCATCAAATTTTGAATAAGTTGTCAAAGATGATGTATGGGCTCAAACCATGGATGAAGAAATAATATGCATAGAGAACAATCAGACATGGAAGTTGGTAGATGTAGCTGAGGACAAGGATGTGATAAGTGTCAAGTGGATTTATAAAATAAAGAAATATGCAGAAGCAAATGTACAGAAGCAAAATAAAATATTAGTTCCATCAATGGACACAGTCAGAACTTTGTTAGCCATTGTCGTGCAGAACATATGGCCAGTTTATCAAATGGATGTAAAGTCAACATTTTTTAATGGAAATTTAGAAGAAGAAGTGTATGTGGAACATCCACAAGGATATAAGGTTCCAAAACAAGAAGACAAAGTTTATAGATTGAAGAAGACATTGTATGGGTTAAAACAAGCTCCTAGAGTTGTATATTTTAACCTTGTAAAATATTTTACTGCAAACAAATTTTCAATAAAAGAACATAAAAGATACAATGGAAAATACACATATTACACACATATTTTTTGATAGAAACCAAAATTGAGAAAACCAATATATTCTATATTCATTCATAGTGATACATTTTTTACAATGCAATATACATATAGGAGCCAACAACATCCAAAACTCTAACCCAATGACCTGGATTATTCAACAAACCTAATTCCTTGACTGGAAATAGAAAACCATCGACAAAATCCATGTATTGAAATATCCCAATAATGGACATGAAAATTGAGGCGACATGAAAAAACAAGGAAAAAATGTGACACGTTTCTTAAGGAAAACAAATTCTCGAGGGCGCCTCCCCAGAACCCCTGCAAAAGGGGGATATCGCCCCCTTGCAACCTCCCTATGTTCCCGATGCAACGTAGCAGACACTAGAGATAGTCATGCAAAGAATACAACACATACCCAACATTGTCCCACTTGTTTTTTTCTTTGCATACATGGGGTTATAGGGTTACATAGTCAACAATCCATGGAAGCAATGCCCGTGGATCCTATACACCAAGAGAAATTATCAGTGCTCACATATTTTGTTAATGAATCTGCAACATTCTTCAAAGTGTCCACCTTCATTAGCAACACTTTCTTTTCTTCAACCAGGTATCTCACAAAGTGATATTGAATATCAATATGATTTATCTTTGAATGATTAGTCAGGTTTTTCGCCCAAAAAAACCCACTCTGACTATCGCAATCTATCAATACAACTTGTTGTACCAACCCAATACCTAAACACAATATTTGTAACCATATTGCTTCCTTACTTGCATGAGTGGCTTCCATGTATTCAACTTCTATAATTGAAAGTTCCACTACAATCTGTCTTTTTCTCATCCAACCAATTTCTCCTCCAAACAGGTTAAACACATACCTGCTTGTATATCTCTTACGATCCATATCTCCAGCCCAGTCTGTGTCCACAAAGCCATGTATTTCCAACACTTTTTCCAATCTTGGTCTTCCTTGGTAGCACAATCCATAGCTATCAGTGCCATGCAAATACCTGAAAACCCTTTTTATCGTTGTCCAATATTTCTTCCCTGGTTTTGACATGTACCTTCTCAAAACTCCCATTGCATGTGCAATTTTTGGTCTAGTACAGACCATTACATACATCAAATTTCCAACTACACTCACATATGAAAAATGAGGCATGTACTCCTCCTCTTCCTTTGTTTTGGGACACTGATTCGCATATAACTTTACACCAACAGGAATATGGACCTTGATCGGTTTACATTCCTGCATATTAAACCTCTGCAATAT
>ML779359.1:550596-561769 GCA_009831015.1 Picea engelmannii
AAAAAAAATATATATATACAATGGAAATACACACATTACACAGATATTTTTCCCCTGAAAATCCAAACCTGGAAAACCAACATATTTTATATTCATTCGTAGTGATACATTTTTTACAATACAATATACATATAGGAACCAGCGACATCCAAAACCCTAACCCAATGACCTGGATTAGTTAACAACCCTAATTCCTTAACCAAAAATAGAAAAACCATTGGCAAAAACCATGTGCCGAAAAACTGCCCAACAATGGACATGAAAATCAAGACAACATGAAAAACGAGGAAAAATGTGACATGTTTCCAGAGGAAAAAAAAAATCTCGAGGGTGCTGCCCCCAAACCCCTGCATGCCTAGCACAACATAGCATACACTAGAGCTAGTCGTGCAAAGAATATAACACATACCCAACAAGATCTTGGTACAGTCAGACATATTCCTATCTTACACAGAATGGATTCCAGAGAAGTAAAAGTGAGGAAACACTATACATCAAAGAAAACCATCAAGGTAATATGTTAATTGTTTTTTTATATGTGGATGATTTGATTTTTACCAGTGATTTTGGCATAGAAGAATTTAAGTCAGTCATGAAGGATAAATTTGAAATGACCGATTTGGAGCTTATGAGATATTTTTTGGGAATATAATTTCACCACTCCAAAGATGGTATATTTATTTCACAGTCTAAGTATGCGCGTGAAATATTGAAACTATTCAACATGATAAATTCCAAAGCAACCCCAACACCTGAGATAACATGATTAAAGTTAAGAAAATAAGATAAAGGGTCCAAGGTGGATCCCACACTGTTTAAAAGATTGGTAGTGTTGGACATATTGTATTTGATATGTTGTCACTAATGTCAACATTCAATGTCATTGTGATGTGATGATAAGTTATCATTAATGAATTGGCATTGATATAAAAAATATAACAGTTAGCAGAGAATGAAAATGTCAAACAATATGCAGAGAATGAAAATTTCAAAAGTATGCAAAGATTCAAGCTCAGAAGAAAGGACATTAATCAAAGAACATAAGGAAGAGCACATTTCAGAAATTCCATCAGGATCGAAATCCCCACAGGAAAACTCTAAAGGATTAAGGAAATAATCCTGCTCATTGAGATAGTTTTAAGGAGTATTCACACACAAGACATAACGCAAGGTGCAGAGGAATCCACTCTAAAAAACCAAGAGAAATAATGATAAATAAATCAAAAGAAAGATCGTTAGATCGAGGTGAATTCAGAGTTTTGAAGAATTATATCTGGACCATCGGATCTGGGAGTTACAAGAGAAAGAACGTTGGAGAACTAGTCAACGATCAAATCAAGTCATGACCATTTGATATGAAAGTGCCAAATCAAGGGCATGTATTGATTAGAGAACACGAAGGGAGAATTAAACTACAGGTTATTTCCAATCCTGTAATTATTCTAGATCATCAGTTCTCATTGACTCAAAGATCGACGATTGTGGTTCATCCACCAATAATTGCACAACTTCAAATTGCGGAGTTTGGGAGATGGACTAAACCACATGCAAGTTACGGTTCTGCAATCCACATCAATCATTGTATCAAATTGAGTGGAAGGACAAAGTAAGTCATGAACCATAAATCATGGAAGTGACATATGCATGGTTAGCCCAAGTTTGACCACTTCGGGTAAAGGAATTTTAGCTGAAGCCGAAGTTTTGAAGTAAACATGATCCATTTGATCGTAGGTAACTTTTTGGGAAACGGAAGAGCCGTTAGATTTAAACCAAGGCAAAGCAACATCGCAGACAGATCGAGCTGTCGATCGAAAATCATGATCAATGAACAACATTATATTTGGGTTAAACATTGTGAGGAGGTTACACTTCGAGTAATCTCACTTCGGGTAAAACGAGAAGTAAGAAAGTTTGAAGTCCCGAAGTGGACATGAGTCGTCCGATCTGAGGAACACTTTGGAAAGCATCCCGATCGTTGGATCAAGTTTAGTGGAAGGACAGGGTATGCCACAAGGTGTCCTGAAGTAGATAAAAGTCGTCTAATATAAAGGAACACTTCAGGAAATATCATGGCCGTTGAATCAAGGAAAGTAGAAGGATAGGATAAGCAAGGAAAAAAGGCCTGAGATCTTGAACACCCGAATTCTCAATAGTCATTGGATTGAGTTAATTTTTTGGGGGTTAAATGAGGACCATCGAATATGAATAATACATGATGGTCATTGGATCAGAATAATGGTCAACTTCGACGAAAAAGGATTCAGAACATATGAGTTCACCCGAAGGCCGAAGTTCTGAAGTCTCTCTCAGCGATGGATATGAGATACATTTCAAGAGTTAGGACAATTGTTATATCCAATAGAAGAACCTGTGCCACATGAGGAGATCTACGTCAGCAAGGACATGCGGCTTAATCAGATGAATACAAGTGTCAAAGTGCAGTTGTAATTTCAGGTATGCGTGAGTCATGAATCTAGGTGACATGTGACAACCACTCATCCAGTGCCACATCAAAAAGTGACGTCAATAATTTATGTCACTCCAAGAGTTTGTACTTCGGGATTTTCACCACCAGCAAACACTAGAAGTGCCAAAGGCCAAAGTTAATGCTAACCGTTGATCTAATTCGGGAGTATTATCGACCGTTGATCAAGCACAATGGAAGGATAGAATAAGCGTAAACTATGAAGTGACGCTAATCGTTGATCTACTTCGGAGAGAATTCTCAACCATTGAAGATTATGGACACCCGTCTTTTATTCGGGAAATTTGTAAAGAGGATGGAAGTCGCGAAGGATGAAGTCCCGAATTACTGACAGTCATCCATCTCATCGAGAGATTAAAACATGATAAAGCACTCACTTGGCCTAGCGCCTAGTCACCACCTGCGATTGTATGGAAGAAAGAAACAAAGGGGAAAATAAAAGGTAGTGCTTAAATCAATGAGCCTATGGTTTTGCGCACATGGTCATATGTAAATGGTTTGAAGGAAGCGCCTCATAAATATTTAATTCGACAGAGAGTTAACACTAGAATAATATAGAGAATTGATAAAAGATCAAATATGATATGTTGGTGAACTGAAAACACAACAGAAGCACGAGTACGATATAATGAGTCGATCCATGTCTATGATCAACTCACGAAGACAAAACAACCGACACACAGTCATGATTAGAAAAGAGTTAATTCATGAGCATTATGAATAAAGGATAAAAGTAAAAATGATATTATTTAAAGATTAATATTATTATTTAAATGAAAATGTACAATGGTTCAAATATCAAAAGATATGCAATGATTTAAATTCACATCAGTTGGAAATATAAACAAGAAAGAATGGTGAGAAGAAAGTGCAATTGAATTTGTTGAAGTATATATATTTATATATAATGGATTGAATGAAGGTTCATTCTATCAGGTTGGTGCATGTTTACAAGTGGGGTCTTGTATGAGGATTGGATTCCCCACATCTCAATTGGATTTCAGATCAACAAGATGGGACTTGTTATGAAGGTTGGATTCCTCATTTCTCATTTGGATCTAAGAACTAAAAGATGGGTCTTGTAACAGAGAGTTGGGTCTCTCATAATTGTTTGAAGATGAAATTAAAACATTGATATTATGTATTCATTCAAGTTAAATATATGAATAGAGTATTTATTCTTTTATATATTGATTGACAAAATGAAATAAATATTTGTTGTTCAGTTAATTTATGAAAAATGAAAAATTGTCCAAAGTTTTGTGACACTCATTCAGCCCTCCTCACAGTGTCAAGTATCCATTTCAACAATATGAAGTCTTATGTATATAAAAACAACAAGGCCTAATATTATGTATGGAGTGGGCCTAATTTCAAGGTTCACAGAAACTCCAAAAGAATCACATTGGAAGGCGTGAAAGAGGATAATGAGATATGTGAATGGAACTAAAGATTTTGGTATTATATATTCTACTTCAAAAGATTTCAGACTCCTTTGATACAATGACAGTGATTGTGGAGGTAGCATAGATGATAGGAAAAGTAACTTTGGGTACACATTTCATTTTGGAATAGGTATGGTATCATGGGAATCAAGGAAGTAGCCCATAATGACTATTTCTTCAGCAAAAACAGAGTACGTCGCAGCTACAAGAACAACTTGTCAAGCAGTTTGGATGAGAAGAATGTTAAAATATTTGTTACAGGAACAATAGGAACCAACAACAATATTTTTTGACAACAATTCATCCATCATGTTATCAAAGAATCATGTGTTTCACAAGAAAACTAAGCACAATGATACAAGGTATCATTTTATCATACAATTAGTGAATAACAAAGAAATCTGTTTAGAATTTTCCAAGTGAAAAGAACAAGTTGCAGATATTTTTACAAAGGCTTTAGCAAGAGATGCATTTCAACATCTAGATTTTCCAGTCAGTAAATTTGTCAGTAGATTTTTCAGTCAGGCGAATTGTCAGTACGTAGATTTGTCTATCAGTATGCAAATTCAAAGTCGCATGTTTACGCAAAATCAGTTTTATGTCGACAAGAAGGGGAGTTATTAATGAAGCCGATGTTTATCTTTCTCGAGTCAAATTAAGTTGATGAAGAGTCATTCAAATTAATTGTAGTCTTTAATGTTTATTCAGTCTTACTTCTATAAGAAGTTTCATTTTCATCTTCATAAGTCAGAGTCTATAGGAAGTCGGTATGTGGAAGCACATATAGAGAGGCAGAAAGGACAGAGTCATGAAGGAGAAACAACAACAACAAAGGAGTCGAAAAAGAATTATGAGAGCACAAGATCTATATTTGAAAAGTCAAGAGAAGTTGTTGGAGCTAAAGCTCAACATAGTTTTGTACTCTGCAACCACGCACAATGCATTGAAGTTATATATATATATATATATATATATATATATAGTATTTTGAGTGTTTTCATACTTACATGTATTTATGAGTCTTACTTTGTTTATGAGTTTATGTGCTAAGCATAGCACTATGTTATTTCTGCATCCACAAATTATTTCATAAAGTGTTTTATCTAAGCGCGCAGAAAATCCAGTAGGTTTCCCATTGTGCAGTATGTCGTGAGTGTTTAGTGACGAAGTTNTGTTTATGAGTTTATGTGCTAAGCATAGCACTATGTTATTTCTGCATCCACAAATTATTTCATAAAGTGTTTTATCTAAGCGCGCAGAAAATCCAGTAGGTTTCCCATTGTGCAGTATGTCGTGAGTGTTTAGTGACGAAGTTGTATGGTGCACAGTATTTGTAATTACGCTACACACAGTTTCCTGCACGTTGTAGATCCAAGAAGAATGTATTTTGACTAATCTTATCGTGTATTTTTTCATTCTTTGGAGAATGCAATGACTAGTGATGAAAACACAGATATTGACACTAAGACATGGTTCTATAAGTACAATGTCAAATGCACTTCTTGCGACATCAGTGAGTCACTGCAATTTAGATATATTCCTTCTTCAAAGACGAGGCATTGTTAACTCCATCCATAGTCATTCCACATACATATTTCATCTCTTGAATCCACTTCGCGATCTCGTGTTTGTTCTCTGAGAAGATATCGACAAATCTTATAAGCGATGAAAGAAATCGTTAATTAAATCATATAAATGGCGATGAAAGGCTCTTGTAAATTAGAATACTCGTATTAAAAATTTAAATTTTGAGCACCTGGACATACTCCGACAAATCCATCATCTTTGTCCATCAGTTCATCAACCGTAAGTGCTCCAATATTGGCATCCTTGTTTTGTCCAAGCAAAGAAGAAGAGGGATACCTATTCACACCCATGCCAACTCTTTACTCCGTCTCTTTTGCAATAGCTAGTTGGTCAATTAACATAGCAATAAGCCTAAGGTTTCACATTGATCTTTGAGATGTTATACAAATCAGAAAGTTTTTAGTTGCAGTCAATAGCAGCATTACCTGTGATCATCTTGACATTGACACCAAGTTTGAGAGCATAGCAAATAGTTTATGCATGGCCATGGCTAGGTGGGTCAAATAATGATATCCTCCATTACCACTTACAGGTAAAAACTGAAACGCCTGCCCAATATGATAGCTGTAATCCGTAGCTATACCATAGTTGTATGGGAGATATGGTCAAAAGTAGCTAAAATATAAATGGAAATTGTAAAAGGTTAATACTGAAATAATTGTTTAATGTTAAGTAAGTTTATTGCTAAATATGCTCCTTTGATATTGATAAATCACTATAAAATAGTAATTTGTTAATCATGTTATATAAAATGTTATATAAAAGTGAAACAATAGAAAAAAAAATAATAAAATGCAAATGAGTAATATTTGACAACATCTTATAACATAAAATTTTGTCATTGAAAAATTGATTAATCCATCTATTCCAATAAAAAAAACTTGTACTTCCATTTTCAACATGTATACCTCGTTTTCCTTTAAAATGTCCTTGCTTTACTTTTTGCAGTCTATTTACCTTGGATTCTCTTTTGCTTCCCTAACTTTTGTAGTATATTTACCTTGGATTCCTTTTTCCTTCCCACTCGTGAGGAGATCTGCGAGTTATTTTATCTGAAGTGGTGGTATTTGATCATTTAATTTAATTTTATCGAAAATTCACCGTTTCTGAACCGTTGGCATGGATTCTGTATCACCAATTTCATTTTTTGTATTTTGAGATTTAATCAATTTCTGCATCTCAAACACGAAAGCTCGCAAATTTGCTTTCGAAGATCCTTTGTCTGCAACAGCTTTTGAAGCCATCTCCTTCAATTTCTCTGCACGTCTCCTCATCTATTCGCCCTCATCTTCAGTCAAGACAAGCCTCACAACTTCCTTCACTCTTTCCTTGTCAGGAATGCCGTCTCTGTGCTCACAAAATTGGACTCCTGTGCCAAATTGCTCCGCAACTTGCTTAGAGTTGAAGTGCTGATCCCCAAACATCAGCCATGAGATTATAGGGACGCCCAGAGTTATGCTCTCCAGTGTGGAGTTCCAACCGCAGTGGGTCATGAAGGCGCCTATCGACCGGTGGGAAAGTATAAGATTCTGAGGCGCCCATCCCATATGATTAACCCTAACCCTTTGTTTCTAACATAATCTACATGTTTCTACATAATCTACATGCTACATGTTTTTTGTGTAGGTATTTTGAAAATTTTTATAAAAAATTTCAAAATATATTGAACATAATTTACATGTTTCTACATAATCTACATGCTACATGTTTTGTGCTACATGTTTTGTGTAGGTATTTTGAAATTTTTTATAAAAATTTTCAAAATATATTTAAAATTAATTTTGAAAATCTTTATAAAAAATTTCAAAATATATTTAAAACTGATTAAAGATTTCAAAAAATTTTAAACATTAAATCATAAACATTATAAAAAAAAACTTTTTTTAAAGATAATTTTAAATAATACAAATACTAAATTATGATTACTTACATGGTCAACCTTAAGCATTATAGTACATCTTATTCCTTAAATACACATTATTTATAAAGATGTAATAATCCATTATTGATTCACTACATAATGCTTGATGTTAATCTTCCTTAAACATAGACTTTACATAAATATAGACCTAAACCTACTCTATGATGTGACAAATATTTTCAATACATGCATGGTTTTATTGGGGTTGGGCTACTTGAAAGGTTCTAGTCAAACGTTTATATACCTTGTTTTACTAATAAATATGTATGTGGTTAGCTAATCCTCACTCAGACACATTGTTTCATCAATTGATGTAGATATTTGTGATTCCATTCATATTGACACATATTTTATGGAGAACTTTAATCTATATTTAATCAAAGTTCAAAAGAAAGTCCTTATTGAAATAAAAGTTATGACATAAACGCTTTAAGGGTAGGTTAGAAGTTTTATCAAATAAAAGATTTTTGGGGATTTTTTTGGGGACATATTGTTAGATAGTAGATTTGAGTAATTATTTCTTTATAATCTGATGGATTTTTCAGTATGCTAAATCCATTTCTACATTCAAAACTAAATTTTAAATAACAAAAAATAATGATTTAGTACAAATTTATATCATTGGATTCTGACAAAAAAAACACAGTTAGACAACCCCATTTCTTAATGCCTTGGTTAAATGAAATGCAATTTTATTTCAGCTCACGTGAGTATCGGCAGCAACACGATGTTCTGATTTTATTTTTTGAAAATGGAAGGAATTATCAGGTAAAGGCTCCAAATCAAACATGGTGCACTGTGGGATGGTTGAGGAGTGAGGTAAAATAGGCCACCGGAAAAGTTCGTTTAAATCGCGAGTGTACTTTTCACTACATGGAGAAAGTGAAGCCGTATCTTTTATAAGACGGAGGATGAACGATATATTGCACAGTAGAAGAAGAAAGCAATGAATAGTACTCACAAAATGATAGATGGGTTCCCTATCAATTTCATCTATAATTGTATAATCAATACTTTTGGTGGTGGTTTATATCAATTTCGTGTATAATAATAATTAGGTTAATAGTTAAGTCTATAGGTGTACATTTATTGGAAATGGACACATTTTATCATATATTAATTATAAATTCAAATTTCATGGCTAGCAATTGAAGATGTTCTTATATTCTTGGTTGCCCTTTCAAATCAATAAATGGAATTTGATGTTCATAACTTTTTATCATTTTTAAATGCATTCCTTAATATGTTTACTTTTTCACATTTACCTAATCATATTAAAAAATTACTATGTGATTTACAAATTTAGATGATTAAAATTAAACATTTACTTTACTATTTACCTTTTACAAATTTAGAATTACATTACTGCCACCTTTCGCCCTTTGTCCCATACCTGTCATATTGGCCATACTGTTCATTTTCTACATGAGTGGATGATGTGAGGTGTCCTGAAATGAGCGTGTCATTTTTTATATGGGTGGATGATGCGTGGTGTCCTGAAACAAAACCCAGACATGGTAATGTGACATGGGAGACAATCATGGATCCACTACCTTGTCTGTAATTCTGAAGATCTCCACTATGAACATTCCTTTTTGGTAGATTTCACCATTTCTCTTGGAACGATCTCATCAAAGTGTATGGAATAACTGTATATAGAGAAATTCTTGTGTATTTATAGCTTTGTATGGATTTCGCTTGTGCAATTTCACGATGTTCTATGGCAGCTACTCCATCATTGATTACCATCAAGAATAGCAATAATTCTTTGGGTTATATTCATGTTGTTCTTATTATTATATTCATGGGTTTATGATTCCGATGTGAGTAGGGTTCACACTCACACCAGAGGATAAAATAGAGCTGGAGAAATATCAAGAGTGTGTTACCGAGGCCATCATGCAGAAGGCAAGGGATATCTGCAGCGGGAGCCCGGTGCGTTCACCGTATATTTTATATTACAATAATTATAGTGCAAAATTAATGTGATGAAATAGTACTGATAAAAACATACATATAGAATTGAAGGTGTTCTGTTCATTGCATTTTGGAGGAGAAGACAATAAAAGAAGATGCCAGAGATGCTCTGTGTGATGCGGTGAAGAAGGTGAGGGCATATTTTCTCGTCATTGGAAGCCATGGCTATGGCACTGTCAAAACGTAAGTCACCAAACACTATTTACTAGGATTGTATTTACTGTCAAAAGATATGCCAACAAATACCAGTTGCTAGGATTGGTTTTAGGTTAGATTTGTTCTATTAGCTTCAAATTCCATTACTTTCAAAACAAATTTGTAGTTTGATACTCATAAATGAATTAAGATGCATCAATTTAGATGATAATTTATATAGTTTGTAACTGTAAATTTGATTCTATAACTTTTAGGCTACATCACAGTTTATGGGCGAGAGAGTTCTCAGTTAAATGTAAAATGAAATCCATTTTTGCGTGTGGGGATGACTCCTTTCGTTCTTGATTTTTTATAATCTGTGTGTTTTGGGAGCATGGTTTTGTAACGAATATGGCGATGTCGTTGCAGAGGACTTCTATGGAGCGTAAACACCTGTTGTGCACACCATACGAAGTGTCCTGTAATGATCATAAAGAAACCTCAGGACTGATCTACAGCATAACGCCTAGAGCGTTGACCATTGAAGGCGTTTTGGAATTTTCATACAGATTGATCCATCGAGTGTGTCTTATTATAATTCCAATAAGACATAAAGTCTTATTATAATTCCAATAAGACTGGTAATAATTTGGTGTTAGGTGAGTAACATTGGTAATAATTTGGTGTTAGGTGAGTATTTTAGGGTTCTATGATATGCAAATTTATGTGTAAAATTTTCTCTTGTTCCAGTATGGAATGGTATTAATTTGGTGTTAGGTGGGTATTTTAGGGTTCTATGATATGTAAATCCATGTGTAAAAAAGTTTCTTGTTTGACTATGGAATGAATAAAGAATGGTATTAATTTGGTGTTAGGTGAGTATTTTAGAGTTCTATGATATGCAAATTTATGTGTAAAATTTTCTCTTGATTCTTTGTTAACGAAAACTTAAAAAAAATTAATAATGTTAATGAAACCTAAAAAAAAATAATAATATTAATGAAAACTAAAAAATATTTAATAATGTTTTGTATTAGAGATATATTGTATTTTTAAGTATCGAAGAATAGTTGTAAGATTTGGAGGAAATCCAAATGCTCACACATTGACCGCCCAAAGGTCTTGAAATCCCAATAAGATTGGAATTCAAATGTCCCTTTTTGACTGCGGAATGAATAAAGAAGACTGACATTAGTTTGGTGTTAGTTGAGTATTTTAGGGTTCCATGATATGCAAATCCATGTTTAAAATTTTAAGCAAAAATATTTAATAATGTTTTGTATTATTGATATATTGTATTGTTATTTATTCAGTTATAAAAGTGGTGTTCCAATCATAGTTATGTTAAAATTAAATAGATTATTTTCTTTTTTTTAAACAAAATTAATAATAATAATAAATTTAATAAAAGATTTTTTTATAAATAAAACTCTTTAGTTATTTAGATGTACTCTTAAAAACATTCAAGCATAAACATAAAATGGAAAAAAATATTATATCAACATGTCTATATAAAATAGTAAAACAATCATATTCATAGATATCTTTAGATACATTATTGTTTTTTTTACCCTTAATCTACCATCATTAGTAACATATCCTTCCTAAGCATGATATATATAT